>CAMAOD020000135.1:2727500-2792500 GCA_945859595.2 Megachile willughbiella
GACAGAGACAGAGACTGAGACAGAGACAGAGACAGAGACAGAGACGGAGACAGAGACAGAGACAGAGACAGAGACAGAGACAGAGACAGAGACAGAGACAGAGACAGAGACAGAGACAGAGACAGAGACAGAAACAGAGACAGAGACAGAGACAGAGACAGAGACAGAGACAGAGACAGAGACAGAGACAGAGACACAGGCAGAGACAGAGACAGAGACAGAGACAGAGACAGAGACAGAGATAGAGACAGAGACACAGATAGAGACAGAGACAGAGACAGAGACAGAGACAGAGGGAGAGACAGAGGCAGAGACAGAGCCAGGGACAGAGACAGAGACAGAGACAGAGACAGAGACAGAGACAGAGACAGTGGCAGAGACAGAGACAGAGACAGAGACAGAGACAGAGACATAGACAGAGACAGAGACAGAGACAGAGACAGAGACAGAGACAGAGACAGAGACGGAGACAGAGACAGAGGGAGAGACAGCGAGAGAGACGGAGACAGAAACGGAGACAGAGACAGATACGGAGACAGAGACAGAGACAGAGACGGAGACAGAGACAGAGACAGAGACAGAGACAGAGACAGAGACTGACACAGAGACAGAGACAGAGACAGAGACAGAGACAGAGACAGAGACAGAGAGAGAGACAGAGACAGAGACAGAGACAGAGACAGAGATAGAGACAGAGACAGAGATAGAGACAGAGACAGAGACAGAGACAGAGACAGAGGGAGAGACAGCGAGAGAGACAGAGACAGAAACAGAGACAGAGACAGATACGGAGACAGAGACAGAGACAGAGACAGAGACAGAGACAGAGACAGAGACAGAGACAGAGACAGAGACAGAGAAAGAGACAGAGACAGAGGCAGAGACAGAGACGGAGACAGAGACCGAGACGGAGACAGAGACAGAGACAGAGGCAGAGACAGAGCCCGGAACAGAGACGGAGACAGAGACAGAGGGAGAGACAGAGACAGAAACAGAGACAGAGACAGAGGCAGAGACAGAGCCAGGGACAGAGACGGAGACAGAGACAGAGGGAGAGACAGCGAGAGAGACAGAGACAGAAACAGAGACAGAGACAGATACGGAGACAGAGACAGAGGCAGAGACAGCGACAGAGACAGAGACAGAGACACAGACAGAAGGGCAGGAGACAAGGTCGGAGGCAGAGGGGCAGGAGACAAAGACGGAGACAAGGACGGAGACAAAGACGGACACAGAGACAGAGACGGAGACAGAGACAGAGACAGAGACAGAGACAGAGACAGAGACAGAGACAGAGACAGAGACAGAGACAGAGACAGAGACAGAGACAGAGACAGAGACAGGGACAGAGACAGAGACAGAGACAGAGACAGAGACAGAGACAGAGACAGAGACAGAGACAGAGACAGAGACAGAGACAGAGACAGAGACGGAGACAAAGACCGAGACAGAGGCAGAGACACAGACAGAGACAGCGACAGAGACAGGGACAGAAACAGAGACAGAGACGCAGACGGAGACAGAGACAGAGACATAGACAGGGACAGCGACAGAGTCAGAGACAGAGACTGAGACAGAGACAGAGACAGAGACTAAGACAGAGACAGAGACAGAGACAGAGACAGAGACAGAGACAGAGACAGAGACAGAGACAGAGACAGAGACAGAGACAGAGACAGAGACAGAGACAGAGGCAGAGACAGAGACAGAGACAGAGACAGAGACAGAGACAGAGACAGAGACAGAGACAGAGACAGAGACAGAGACAGAGACGGAGACAGAGACAGAGACAGTGGCAGAGACAGAGACAGAGACAGAGACAGAGACAGAGACGGAGACAGAGACAGAGACAGAGACAGAGACAGAGACAGAGACAGAGACAGAGACAGAGACAGAGACAGAGACAGAGACAGAGACAAAGACCGAGACAGAGTTAGAGACGATGACAGAGGCAGAGACAGAGCCAGGGGCAGAGACGGAGACAGAGACAGAGACTGGGACTGAGACGGAGAGAGAGACAGAGACGCAGACGGAGACAGAGACAGAGACATAGACAGGGACAGCGACAGAGTCAGAGGCAGAGATAGACACAGAGACAGAGGCAGAGACTGAGACAGAGACAGAGACAGAGACAGAGACAGAGACAGAGACAGAGACAGAGACAGAGACAGAGACAGAGACAGAGACAGAGACAGAGACAGAGACAGAGACAGAGACGGAGACAAAGACCGAGACAGAGGCAGAGACACAGACAGAGACAGCGACAGAGACAGGGACAGAAACAGAGACAGAGACGAAGACGGAGACAGAGACAGAGACATAGACAGGGACAGCGACAGAGTCAGAAACAGAGACTGAGACAGAGACAGAGACAGAGACTAAGACAGAGACAGAGACAGAGACAGAGACAGAGACAGAGACAGAGACAGAGACAGAGACAGAGACAGAGACAAAGACAGAGACAGAGACAGAGACAGAGACAGAGACAGAGACAGAGAGAGAGACAGAGACAGAGACAGAGACAGAGACAGAGATAGAGACAGAGACAGAGATAGAGACAGAGACAGAGACAGAGACAGAGACAGAGGGAGAGACAGCGAGAGAGACAGAGACAGAGACAGAGACAGAGACATAGACAGAGACAGAGACAGAGACAGAGACAGAGACAGAGACAGAGACGGAGACAGAGACAGAGGGAGAGACAGCGAGAGAGACGGAGACAGAAACGGAGACAGAGACAGATACGGAGACAGAGACAGAGACAGAGACGGAGACAGAGACAGAGACAGAGACAGAGACAGAGACAGAGACTGACACAGAGACAGAGACAGAGACAGAGACAGAGACAGAGACAGAGACAGAGAGAGAGACAGAGACAGAGACAGAGACAGAGACAGAGATAGAGACAGAGACAGAGATAGAGACAGAGACAGAGACAGAGACAGAGACAGAGGGAGAGACAGCGAGAGAGACAGAGACAGAAACAGAGACAGAGACAGATACGGAGACAGAGACAGAGACAGAGACAGAGACAGAGACAGAGACAGAGACAGAGACAGAGACAGAGACAGAGACAGAGACAGAGACAGAGGCAGAGACAGAGACGGAGACAGAGACCGAGACGGAGACAGAGACAGAGACAGAGGCAGAGACAGAGCCCGGAACAGAGACGGAGACAGAGACAGAGGGAGAGACAGAGACAGAAACAGAGACAGAGACAGAGGCAGAGACAGAGCCAGGGACAGAGACGGAGACAGAGACAGAGGGAGAGACAGCGAGAGAGACAGAGACAGAAACAGAGACAGAGACAGATACGGAGACAGAGACAGAGGCAGAGACAGCGACAGAGACAGAGACAGAGACACAGACAGAAGGGCAGGAGACAAGGTCGGAGGCAGAGGGGCAGGAGACAAAGACGGAGACAAGGACGGAGACAAAGACGGACACAGAGACAGAGACGGAGACAGAGACAGAGACAGAGACAGAGACAGAGACAGAGACAGAGACAGAGACAGAGACAGAGACAGAGACAGAGACAGAGACAGAGACAGAGACAGGGACAGAGACAGAGACAGAGACAGAGACAGAGACAGAGACAGAGACAGAGACAGAGACAGAGACAGAGACAGAGACAGAGACAGAGACAGAGACGGAGACAAAGACCGAGACAGAGGCAGAGACACAGACAGATACAGCGACAGAGACAGGGACAGAAACAGAGACAGAGACGCAGACGGAGACAGAGACAGAGACATAGACAGGGACAGCGACAGAGTCAGAGACAGAGACTGAGACAGAGACAGAGACAGAGACTAAGACAGAGACAGAGACAGAGACAGAGACAGAGACAGAGACAGAGACAGAGACAGAGACAGAGACAGAGACAGAGACAGAGACAGAGACAGAGACAGAGACAGAGACAGAGACAGAGACAGAGACAGAGACAGAGACAGAGACAGAGACAGAGACAGAGACAGAGACAGAGACAGAGGCAGAGACAGAGACAGAGACAGAGACAGAGACAGAGACAGAGACAGAGACAGAGACAGAGACAGAGACAGAGACAGAGACGGAGACAGAGACAGAGACAGTGGCAGAGACAGAGACAGAGACAGAGACAGAGACAGAGACGGAGACAGAGACAGAGACAGAGACAGAGACAGAGACAGAGACAGAGACAGAGACAGAGACAGAGACAGAGACAAAGACCGAGACAGAGTTAGAGACGATGACAGAGGCAGAGACAGAGCCAGGGGCAGAGACGGAGACAGAGACAGAGACTGGGACTGAGACGGAGAGAGAGACAGAGACGCAGACGGAGACAGAGACAGAGACATAGACAGGGACAGCGACAGAGTCAGAGGCAGAGATAGACACAGAGACAGAGGCAGAGACTGAGACAGAGACAGAGACAGAGACAGAGACAGAGACAGAGACAGAGACAGAGACAGAGACAGAGACAGAGACAGAGACAGAGACAGAGACAGAGACAGAGACAGAGACGGAGACAAAGACCGAGACAGAGGCAGAGACACAGACAGAGACAGCGACAGAGACAGGGACAGAAACAGAGACAGAGACGCAGACGGAGACAGAGACAGAGACATAGACAGGGACAGCGACAGAGTCAGAAACAGAGACTGAGACAGAGACAGAGACAGAGACTAAGACAGAGACAGAGACAGAGACAGAGACAGAGACAGAGACAGAGACAGAGACAGAGACAGAGACAAAGACAGAGACAGAGACAGAGACAGAGACAGAGACAGAGACAGAGACAGAGACAGAGACAGAGACAGAGACAGAGACAGAGACAGAGACAGAGACAGAGACGGAGACAAAGACCGAGACAGAGGCAGAGACACAGACAGAGACAGCGACAGAGACAGGGACAGAAACAGAGACAGAGACGCAGACGGAGACAGAGACAGAGACATAGACAGGGACAGCGACAGAGTCAGAGACAGAGACTGAGACAGAGACAGAGACAGAGACTAAGACAGAGACGGAGACAGAGACAGTGGCAGAGACAGAGACAGAGACAGAGACAGAGACAGAGACAGAGACAGAGACAGAGACAGAGACAGAGACAGAGACAGAGACAGAGACCGAGACAGAGTTAGAGACGGTGACAGAGGCAGAGACAGAGCCAGGGACAGAGACGGAGACAGAGACAGAGACTGGGACTGAGACGGAGAGAGAGACAGAGACGCAGACGGAGATAGAGACAGAGACATAGACAGGGACAGCGACAGAGTCAGAGGCAGAGATAGACACAGAGACAGAGGCAGAGACTGAGACAGAGACAGAGACAGAGACAGAGACAGAGACAGAGACAGAGACAGAGACAGAGACAGAGACAGAGACAGAGACAGAGACAGAGACAGAGACAGAGACAGAGACAGAGACAGAGACAGAGACAGAGACAGAGACAGAGACAGAGACAGAGACAGAGACAGAGACAGAGACAGAGACAGAGACAGAGACAGAGACAGAGACAGAGACAGAGACAGAGACAGAGACGGAGACAGAGACAGAGGGAGAGACAGCGAGAGAGACGGAGACAGAAACGGAGACAGAGACAGATACGGAGACAGAGACAGAGACAGAGACGGAGACAGAGACAGACACAGAGACAGAGACAGAGACAGAGACTGACACAGAGACAGAGACAGAGACAGAGACAGAGACAGAGACAGAGACAGAGACAGAGACAGAGACAGAGAGAGAGACAGAGACAGAGACAGAGACAGAAACAGAGATAGAGACAGAGACAGAGATAGAGACAGAGACAGAGAAAGAGACAGAGACAGAGGGAGAGACAGCGAGAGAGACAGAGACAGAAACAGAGACAGAGACAGACACGGAGACAGAGACAGAGACAGAGACAGAGACAGAGACAGAGACAGAGACAGAGACAGAGACAGAGACAGAGACAGAGACAGAGACAGAGACAGAGACAGAGACAGAGACAGAGGCAGAGACAGAGACGGAGACAGAGACCGAGACGGAGACAGAGACAGAGACAGAGGCAGAGACAGAGCCCGGAACAGAGACGGAGACAGAGACAGAGGGAGAGACAGAGACAGAAACAGAGACAGAGACAGAGGCAGAGACAGAGCCAGGGACAGAGACGGAGACAGAGACAGAGGGAGAGACAGCGAGAGAGACAGAGACAGAAACAGAGACAGAGACAGAGACAGAGACAGAGACAGAGACAGAGACAGAGACAGAGACAGAGACAGAGACAGAGACGGAGACAAAGACCGAGACAGAGGCAGAGACACAGACAGAGACAGCGACAGAGACAGGGACAGAAACAGAGACAGAGACGCAGACGGAGACAGAGACAGAGACATAGACAGGGACAGCGACAGAGTCAGAGACAGAGACTGAGACAGAGACAGAGACAGAGACTAAGACAGAGACGGAGACAGAGACAGTGGCAGAGACAGAGACAGAGACAGAGACAGAGACAGAGACAGAGACAGAGACAGAGACAGAGACAGAGACAGAGACAGAGACAGAGACCGAGACAGAGTTAGAGACGGTGACAGAGGCAGAGACAGAGCCAGGGACAGAGACGGAGACAGAGACAGAGACTGGGACTGAGACGGAGAGAGAGACAGAGACGCAGACGGAGATAGAGACAGAGACATAGACAGGGACAGCGACAGAGTCAGAGGCAGAGATAGACACAGAGACAGAGGCAGAGACTGAGACAGAGACAGAGACAGAGACAGAGACAGAGACAGAGACAGAGACAGAGACAGAGACAGAGACAGAGACAGAGACAGAGACAGAGACAGAGACAGAGACAGAGACAGAGACAGAGACAGAGACAGAGACAGAGACAGAGACAGAGACAGAGACAGAGACAGAGACAGAGACAGAGACAGAGACAGAGACAGAGACAGAGACAGAGACAGAGACAGAGACAGAGACGGAGACAGAGACAGAGGGAGAGACAGCGAGAGAGACGGAGACAGAAACGGAGACAGAGACAGATACGGAGACAGAGACAGAGACAGAGACGGAGACAGAGACAGACACAGAGACAGAGACAGAGACAGAGACTGACACAGAGACAGAGACAGAGACAGAGACAGAGACAGAGACAGAGACAGAGACAGAGACAGAGACAGAGAGAGAGACAGAGACAGAGACAGAGACAGAAACAGAGATAGAGACAGAGACAGAGATAGAGACAGAGACAGAGAAAGAGACAGAGACAGAGGGAGAGACAGCGAGAGAGACAGAGACAGAAACAGAGACAGAGACAGACACGGAGACAGAGACAGAGACAGAGACAGAGACAGAGACAGAGACAGAGACAGAGACAGAGACAGAGACAGAGACAGAGACAGAGACAGAGACAGAGACAGAGACAGAGGCAGAGACAGAGACGGAGACAGAGACCGAGACGGAGACAGAGACAGAGACAGAGGCAGAGACAGAGCCCGGAACAGAGACGGAGACAGAGACAGAGGGAGAGACAGAGACAGAAACAGAGACAGAGACAGAGGCAGAGACAGAGCCAGGGACAGAGACGGAGACAGAGACAGAGGGAGAGACAGCGAGAGAGACAGAGACAGAAACAGAGACAGAGACAGATACGGAGACAGAGACAGAGGCAGAGACAGCGACAGAGACAGAGACAGAGACACAGACAGAAGGGCAGGAGACAAGGTCGGAGGCAGAGGGGCAGGAGACAAAGACGGAGACAAGGACGGAGACAAAGACGGACACAGAGACAGAGACGGAGACAGAGACAGAGACAGAGACAGAGACAGAGACAGAGACAGAGACAGAGACAGAGACAGAGACAGAGACAGAGACAGAGACAGAGACAGAGACAGAGACAGAGACAGGGACAGAGACAGAGACAGAGACAGAGACAGAGACAGAGACAGAGACAGAGACAGAGACAGAGACAGAGACAGAGACAGAGACAGAGACAGAGACGGAGACAAAGACCGAGACAGAGGCAGAGACACAGACAGATACAGCGACAGAGACAGGGACAGAAACAGAGACAGAGACGCAGACGGAGACAGAGACAGAGACATAGACAGGGACAGCGACAGAGTCAGAGACAGAGACTGAGACAGAGACAGAGACAGAGACTAAGACAGAGACAGAGACAGAGACAGAGACAGAGACAGAGACAGAGACAGAGACAGAGACAGAGACAGAGACAGAGACAGAGACAGAGACAGAGACAGAGACAGAGACAGAGACAGAGACAGAGACAGAGACAGAGACAGAGACAGAGACAGAGACAGAGACAGAGGCAGAGACAGAGACAGAGACAGAGACAGAGACAGAGACAGAGACAGAGACAGAGACAGAGACAGAGACAGAGACAGAGACGGAGACAGAGACAGAGACAGTGGCAGAGACAGAGACAGAGACAGAGACAGAGACAGAGACGGAGACAGAGACAGAGACAGAGACAGAGACAGAGACAGAGACAGAGACAGAGACAGAGACAGAGACAGAGACAGAGACAAAGACCGAGACAGAGTTAGAGACGATGACAGAGGCAGAGACAGAGCCAGGGGCAGAGACGGAGACAGAGACAGAGACTGGGACTGAGACGGAGAGAGAGACAGAGACGCAGACGGAGACAGAGACAGAGACATAGACAGGGACAGCGACAGAGTCAGAGGCAGAGATAGACACAGAGACAGAGGCAGAGACTGAGACAGAGACAGAGACAGAGACAGAGACAGAGACAGAGACAGAGACAGAGACAGAGACAGAGACAGAGACAGAGACAGAGACAGAGACAGAGACAGAGACAGAGACGGAGACAAAGACCGAGACAGAGGCAGAGACACAGACAGAGACAGCGACAGAGACAGGGACAGAAACAGAGACAGAGACGCAGACGGAGACAGAGACAGAGACATAGACAGGGACAGCGACAGAGTCAGAAACAGAGACTGAGACAGAGACAGAGACAGAGACTAAGACAGAGACAGAGACAGAGACAGAGACAGAGACAGAGACAGAGACAGAGACAGAGACAGAGACAAAGACAGAGACAGAGACAGAGACAGAGACAGAGACAGAGACAGAGACAGAGACAGAGACAGAGACAGAGACAGAGACAGAGACAGAGACAGAGACAGAGACGGAGACAAAGACCGAGACAGAGGCAGAGACACAGACAGAGACAGCGACAGAGACAGGGACAGAAACAGAGACAGAGACGCAGACGGAGACAGAGACAGAGACATAGACAGGGACAGCGACAGAGTCAGAGACAGAGACTGAGACAGAGACAGAGACAGAGACTAAGACAGAGACGGAGACAGAGACAGTGGCAGAGACAGAGACAGAGACAGAGACAGAGACAGAGACAGAGACAGAGACAGAGACAGAGACAGAGACAGAGACAGAGACAGAGACCGAGACAGAGTTAGAGACGGTGACAGAGGCAGAGACAGAGCCAGGGACAGAGACGGAGACAGAGACAGAGACTGGGACTGAGACGGAGAGAGAGACAGAGACGCAGACGGAGATAGAGACAGAGACATAGACAGGGACAGCGACAGAGTCAGAGGCAGAGATAGACACAGAGACAGAGGCAGAGACTGAGACAGAGACAGAGACAGAGACAGAGACAGAGACAGAGACAGAGACAGAGACAGAGACAGAGACAGAGACAGAGACAGAGACAGAGACAGAGACAGAGACAGAGACAGAGACAGAGACAGAGACAGAGACAGAGACAGAGACAGAGACAGAGACAGAGACAGAGACAGAGACAGAGACAGAGACAGAGACAGAGACAGAGACAGAGACAGAGACATAGACAGAGACGGAGACAGAGACAGAGGGAGAGACAGCGAGAGAGACGGAGACAGAAACGGAGACAGAGACAGATACGGAGACAGAGACAGAGACAGAGACGGAGACAGAGACAGACACAGAGACAGAGACAGAGACAGAGACTGACACAGAGACAGAGACAGAGACAGAGACAGAGACAGAGACAGAGACAGAGACAGAGACAGAGACAGAGAGAGAGACAGAGACAGAGACAGAGACAGAAACAGAGATAGAGACAGAGACAGAGATAGAGACAGAGACAGAGAAAGAGACAGAGACAGAGGGAGAGACAGCGAGAGAGACAGAGACAGAAACAGAGACAGAGACAGACACGGAGACAGAGACAGAGACAGAGACAGAGACAGAGACAGAGACAGAGACAGAGACAGAGACAGAGACAGAGACAGAGACAGAGACAGAGACAGAGACAGAGACAGAGACAGAGGCAGAGACAGAGACGGAGACAGAGACCGAGACGGAGACAGAGACAGAGACAGAGGCAGAGACAGAGCCCGGAACAGAGACGGAGACAGAGACAGAGGGAGAGACAGAGACAGAAACAGAGACAGAGACAGAGGCAGAGACAGAGCCAGGGACAGAGACGGAGACAGAGACAGAGGGAGAGACAGCGAGAGAGACAGAGACAGAAACAGAGACAGAGACAGATACGGAGACAGAGACAGAGGCAGAGACAGCGACAGAGACAGAGACAGAGACACAGACAGAAGGGCAGGAGACAAGGTCGGAGGCAGAGGGGCAGGAGACAAAGACGGAGACAAGGACGGAGACAAAGACGGACACAGAGACAGAGACGGAGACAGAGACAGAGACAGAGACAGAGACAGAGACAGAGACAGAGACAGAGACAGAGACAGAGACAGAGACAGAGACAGAGACAGAGACAGGGACAGAGACAGTGACAGAGACAGAGACAGAGACAGAGACAGAGACAGAGACAGAGACAAAGACAGAGACAGAGACAGAGACAGAGACAGAGGCAGAGACAGAGACAGAGACGGAGACAAAGACCGAGACGGAGACAGAGACGGAGACAGAGGCAGAGACAGAGACAGAGGCAGAGACGGAGATAGAGACAGAGACAGAGACAGAGACGGAGACAGAGGCAGAGACAGAGACGGAGATAGAGACAGAGGCAGATACAGAGACGGAGACAGAGGCAGAGACAGAGACAGAGACGGAGACAGAGACGGAGACAAAGACCGAGACAGAGACAGAGACGGAGACAGAGGCAGAGACAGAGCCAGGGACAGAGACGGAGACAGAGACAGAGGGAGAGACAGCGAGAGAGGCAGAGACAGAAACAGAGACAGAGACAGATACGGAGACAGAGACAGAGGCAGAGACAGAGACAGAGACAGAGACAGAGACGGAGACAGAGACAGAGACAGAGACAGAGACAGAGACAGAGACAGGAGACAGCGACAGAGACAGAGACAGAGACAGAGACAGAGACAGAGACAGAGACAGTGGCAGAGACAGAGACCGAGACAGAGACAGAGACAGAGACATAGACAGAGACAGAGACAGAGACAGAGACAGAGACAGAGACAGAGACAGAGACAGAGACAGAGACAGAGACAGAGACAGAGAGAGAGACAGAGACAGAGACAGAGACAGAGACAGAGACGGAGACAAAGACCGAGACAGAGGCAGAGACACAGACAGAGACAGAGACAGAGAAAGAGACAGAGACAGAGACGGAGACAAAGACCGAGACAGAGGCAGAGACACAGACAGCGACAGGGACGGAGACAGAGACGGAGACAAAGACCGAGACAGAGGCAGAGACACAGACAGGGACAGAGACAGAGACAGAGACGGAGACAAAGACCGAGACAGAGGCAGAGACACAGACAGCGACAGGGACGGAGACAGAGACGGAGACAAAGACCGAGACAGAGGCAGAGACGTAGACAGAGACAGAGGGAGAGACAGCGAGAGAGACAGAGACAGAAACAGAGACAGAGACAGATACGGAGACAGAGACAGAGGCAGAGATAGCGACAGAGACAGAGACAGAGACATAGACAGAAGGGCAGGAGACAAAGTCGGAGGCAGAGGGGCAGGAGACAAAGACGGAGGCAAGGACGGAGACAAAGACGGACACAGAGACGGAGACGGAGACAGAGACAGAGACAGAGACAGAGACAGAGACAGAGACAGAGACAGAGACAGAGACAGGGACAGAGACAGTGACAGAGACAGAGACAGAGACAGAGACAGAGACAAAGACAGAGACAGAGACAGAGACAGAGACAGAGGCAGAGACAGAGACAGAGACGGAGACAAAGACCGAGACCGAGACAGAGACGGAGACAGAGGCAGAGACAGAGACAGAGGCAGAGACGGAGATAGAGACAGAGACAGAGACAGAGACGGAGACAGAGGCAGAGACAGAGCCAGAGACAGAGACAGAGACAGAGACAGAGACGGAGATGGAGATAGAGACGGAGGCAGATACAGAGACGGAGACAGAGGCAGAGACAGAGACAGAGACGGAGACAGAGACGGAGACAAAGACCGAGACAGAGACAGAGACGGAGACAGAGACAGAGACGGAGACAAAGACCGAGACAGAGGCAGAGACACAGACAGAGACAGAGACAGAGACAGAGACAGAGACAGAGACAGAGACAGAGACAGAGACGGAGACAAAGACCGAGACAGAGGCAGAGAAACAGACAGCGACAGGGCCGGAGACAGAGACGGAGACAAAGACCGAGACAGAGGCAGAGACACAGACAGAGACAGAGACGGAGACAGAGGCAGAGACAGAGACAGAGACGGAGACAGAGACGGAGACAAAGACCGAGACAGAGACAGAGACGGAGACAGAGACAGAGACGGAGACAAAGACCGAGACAGAGGCAGAGACACAGACAGCGACAGGGACGGAGACAGAGACGGAGACAAAGACCGAGACAGAGGCAGAGACACAGACAGAGACCAAGACCGAGACAGAGGCAGAGACACAGACAGAGACAGAGACAGAGACAGAGACAGAGACAGAGACAGAGACAGACACAGAGACAGAGACGGAGACAAAGACCGAGACAGAGGCAGAGACACAGACAGCGACAGGGACGGAGACAGAGACGGAGACAAAGACCGAGACAGAGGCAGAGACACAGACAGAGACAGAGACAGAGACAGAGACAGAGACAGAGACGGAGACAAAAGACCGAGACAGAGGCAGAGACACAGACAGCGACAGGGACGGAGACAGAGACGGAGACAAAGACCGAGACAGAGACAGAGACAGAGACCGAGACAGAGGCAGAGACACAGACAGAGACAGAGACAGAGACAGAGACAGAGACAGAGACAGTGACAGAGACAGAGACAGAGACAGAGACAGAGACAAAGACAGAGACAGAGACAGAGACAGAGACAGAGGCAGAGATAGAGACAGAGACAGAGACGGAGACAAAGACCGAGACGGAGACAGAGACGGAGACAGAGGCAGAGACAGAGACAGAGGCAGAGACGGAGATAGAGACAGAGACAGAGACAGAGACGGAGACAGAGGCAGAGACAGAGCCAGAGACAGAGACAGAGACAGAGACAGAGACGGAGATAGAGACAGAGGCAGATACAGAGACGGAGACAGAGGCAGAGACAGAGACAGAGACGGAGACAGAGACGGAGACAAAGACCGAGACAGAGACAGAGACGGAGACAGAGGCAGAGACAGAGCCAGGGACAGAGACGGAGACAGAGACAGAGGGAGAGACAGCGAGAGAGGCAGAGACAGAAACAGAAACAGAGACAGAGACAGATACGGAGACAGAGACAGAGGCAGGACAGAGACAGAGACAGAGACAGAGACGGAGACAGAGACAGAGACAGAGACAGAGACAGAGACAGAGACAGAGACAGAGACAGGAGACAGCGACAGAGACAGAGACAGAGACAGAGACAGAGACAGAGACAGAGACAGTGGCAGAGACAGAGACCGAGACAGAGACAGAGACAGAGACATAGACAGAGACAGAGACAGAGACAGAGACAGAGACAGAGACAGAGACAGAGACAGAGACAGAGACAGAGACAGAGACAGAGACAGAGACAGAGACAGAGACAGAGACAGAGACAGAGACAGAGACAGAGACAGAGACAGAGACAAAGACCGAGACAGAGGCAGAGACACAGACAGAGACAGAGACAGAGACAGAGACAGAGACAGAGACAGAGACGGAGACAAAGAACGAGACAGAGGCAGAGGCACAGACAGCGACAGGGACGGAGACAGAGACGGAGACAAAGACCGAGACAGAGGCAGAGACACAGACAGGGACAGAGACAGAGACACAGACGGAGACAAAGACCGAGACAGAGGCAGAGACACAGACAGCGACAGGGACGGAGACAGAGACGGAGACAAAGACCGAGACAGAGGCAGAGACGGAGACAGAGACAGAGGGAGAGACAGCGAGAGAGACAGAGACAGAAACAGAGACAGAGACAGATACGGAGACAGAGACAGAGGCAGAGACAGCGACAAAGACAGAGACAGAGACATAGACAGAAGGGCAGGAGACAAAGTCGGAGGCAGAGGGGCAGGAGACAAAGACGGAGGCAAGGACGGAGACAAAGACGGACACAGAGACGGAGACGGAGACAGAGACAGAGACAGAGACAGAGACAGAGACAGAGACAGAGACAGAGACAGAGACAGAGACAGGGACAGAGACAGTGACAGAGACAGAGACAGAGACAGAGACAGAGACAAAGACAGAGACAGAGACAGAGACAGAGACAGAGGCAGAGACAGAGACAGAGACGGAGACAAAGACCGAGACGGAGACAGAGACGGAGACAGAGGCAGAGACAGAGACAGAGGCAGAGACGGAGATAGAGACAGAGACAGAGACAGAGACGGAGACGGAGGCAGAGACAGAGACAGAGACAGCGAGAGAGACAGAGACAAAAATGGAGACAGAGACAGATACGGAGACAGAGACAGAGGCAGAGACAGAGACAGAGAGAGAGACGGAGACAGAGACAGAGACAGAGACAGAGACAGAGACAGAGACAGAGACAGAGACAGAGACAGAGACATAGACGGAGATAGAGACAGAGACAGAGACAGGGACGGAGACAGAGACGGAGACAAAGACCGAGACAGAGACAGAGACGGAGACAGAGGCAGAGACAGAGCCAGGGACAGAGACGGAGACAGGGACAGAGGGACAGACAGCGAGAGAGACAGAGGCAGAAACAGAGACAGAGACCGATACGGAGACAGAGACAGAGGCAGAGACAGAGACAGAGACGGAGACAGAGACAGAGACAGAGACAGAGACAGAGACAGAGACAGAGACAGAGACAGAGACAGAGACAGAGACAGAGACAGAGACAGAGACAGAGACAGAGACGGAGACAAAGACCGAGACGGAGACAGAGGCGGAGACAGAGGCAGAGACAGAGACAGAGACAGAGACGGAGATAGAGACAGAGACAGAGACAGAGACGGAGACAGAGGCAGAGACAGAGCCAGAGACAGAGACAGAGACAGAGGCAGAGACAGAGACGGAGACAGAGACAGAGACAGAGACAGAGGCAGAGACAGAGACACAGACCGAGGAAGAGGCAGAGACAGAGCCAGAGACAGAGACGGAGACAGAGACAGAGACAGAGACAGAGACAGAGACAGAGACAGAGACAGAGACTGAGACAGAGACAGGGACAGAGACAGAGACAGAGACAGAGACAGAGACAGAGACAGAGACAGAGACAGAGACAGAGACAGAGACAGAGACAGAGACAGAGACAGAGACGGAGACGGAGATAGAGACAGAGACAGAGTTAGAGACGGAGACAGAGGCAGAGAGAGAGCCAGGGACAGAGGGAGAAACAGAGACAGAGACAGAGACAGAGACAGAGACAGAGACAGAGACAGAGACAGAGACAGAGACAGAGACAGAGACAGAGACAGAGACAGAGACAGAGACAGAGACAGAGGCAGAGACAGAGACAGAGACAGAGACAGAGGCAGAGACAGAGACACAGACCGAGGAAGAGGCAGAGACAGAGACAGAGACAGAGACAGAGACAGAGACAGCGGCAGAGACAGAGACAGAGACAAAGACAGAGTCAGAGACGGAGACAGAGGCAGAGACAGAGACAGAGGCAGAGACAGAGACAGAGACGGAGACAGAGACAGAGACAGAGACTGAGACAGAGACAGAGACAGAGACAGAGGCAGAGACAGAGACAGAGACGGAGACAGAGACAGAGACAGAGACAGAGACAGAGACAGAGACAGCGACAGAGACAGAGACAGAGACAGAGACAGAGACAGAGACAGAGACAGAGACAGAGACAGAGACGGAGACAAAGACCGAGACGGAGACAGAGGCGGAGACAGAGGCAGAGACAGAGACAGAGACAGAGACGGAGATAGAGACAGAGACAGAGACAGAGACAGAGACGGAGACAGAGGCAGAGACAGAGCCAGAGACAGAGACAGAGACAGAGGCAGAGACAGAGACGGAGACAGAGACAGAGACAGAGACAGAGGCAGAGACAGAGACACAGACCGAGGAAGAGGCAGAGACAGAGCCAGAGACAGAGACGGAGACAGAGACAGAGACAGAGACAGAGACAGAGACAGAGACAGAGACAGAGACAGAGACAGAGACAGGGACAGAGACAGAGACAGAGACAGAGACAGAGACAGAGACAGAGACAGAGACAGAGACAGAGACAGAGACAGAGACAGAGACAGAGACAGAGACAGAGACGGAGACGGAGATAGAGACAGAGACAGAGTTAGAGACGGAGACAGAGGCAGAGAGAGAGCCAGGGACAGAGGGAGAAACAGAGACAGAGACAGAGACAGAGACAGAGACAGAGACAGAGACACAGACAGAGACAGAGACAGAGACAGAGACAGAGACAGAGACAGAGACAGAGACAGAGACAGAGACAGAGACAGAGACAGAGGCAGAGACAGAGACACAGACCGAGGAAGAGGCAGAGACAGAGACACAGACCGAGGAAGAGGCAGAGACAGAGACAGAGACAGAGACAGAGACAGAGGCAGAGACAGAGACAGAGACAAAGACAGAGTCAGAGACGGAGACAGAGGCAGAGACAGAGACAGAGGCAGAGACAGAGACAGAGACGGAGACAGAGACAGAGACAGAGACTGAGACAGAGACAGAGACAGCGGCAGAGACAGAGACGGAAACGAAGACGAAGACAGAGGCAGAGGCAGGGCCAGGGACAGTGACGGAGACAGGGACAGAGGGAGAGACAGCGACAGAGACAGAGACTGAGACAGAGACAGAGACAGAGACAGAGACAGAGACAGAGACAGAGACAGAGACAGAGACAGAGGCAGAGACGGTGACAGAGGCAGAGACAGAGCCAGGGACAGAGACGGAGACAGAGACAGAGACTGGGACAGAGACAGAGCCAGACACAGAGACGCAGACGGAGACAGAGACAGCGACACAGACAGGGACAGCAACAGAGTCAGAGGCAGAGATGGACACAGAGACAGAGACAGAGACTGAGACAGAGACAGAGGCAGAGACAGAGACAGAGACGGAGACAGCGACAGAGACAGAGACTGAGTCAGAGACAGAGACAGCGGCAGAGACAGAGACGGAAACGAAGACGAAGACAGAGGCAGAGGCAGGGCCAGGGACAGTGACGGAGACAGGGACAGAGGGAGAGACAGCGACAGAGACAGAGACTGAGACAGAGACAGAGACAGAGACAGAGACAGAGACAGAGATAGAGACAGAGACAGAGGCAGAGACGGTGACAGAGGCAGAGACAGAGCCAGGGACAGAGACGGAGACAGAGACCGAGGAAGAGGCAGAGACAGAGACACAGACCGAGGAAGAGGCAGAGACAGAGACAGAGACAGAGACAGAGACAGAGACAGAGACAGAGACAGAGACAGAGACAGAGACAGAGACAGAGACAGAGACAGAGACCGAGACAGAGACAGAGGCAGAGACAGAGACAGAGACGGAGACAAAGACCGAGACGGAGACAGAGACGGAGACAGAGGCAGAGACAGAGACAGAGGCAGAGACGGAGATAGAGACAGAGACGGAGACAGAGACGGAGACAAAGACCGAGACAGAGACAGAGACGGAGACAGAGGCAGAGACAGAGCCAGGGACAGAGACGGAGACAGAGACAGAGGGAGAGACAGCGAGAGAGGCGGAGACAGAAACAGAGACAGAGACAGATACGGAGACAGAGACAGAGGCAGAGACAGAGACAGAGACAGAGACAGAGACGGAGACAGAGACAGAGACAGAGACAGAGACAGAGACAGAGACAGGAGACAGCGACAGAGACAGAGACAGAGACAGAGACAGAGACAGAGACAGAGACAGAGACAGAGACAGTGGCAGAGACAGAGACCGAGACAGAGACAGAGACAGAGACATAGACAGAGACAGAGACAGAGACAGAGACAGAGACAGAGACAGAGACAGAGACAGAGACAGAGACAGAGACAGAGACAGAGACAGAGACAGAGACAGAGACAGAGACAGAGACAGAGACAGAGACAGAGACAGAGACAGAGACAGAGACAGAGACAGAGACAGAGACAGAGACAGAGGCAGAGACTGAGACGGAGACAAAGACCGAGACGGAGACAGAGACAGAGACAGAGGCAGAGACAGAGCCCGGAACAGAGACGGAGACAGAGACAGAGGGAGAGACAGAGACAGAAACAGAGACAGAGACAGAGGCAGAGACAGAGCCAGGGACAGAGACGGAGACAGAGACAGAGGGAGAGACAGCGAGAGAGACAGAGACAGAAACAGAGACAGAGACAGATACGGAGACAGAGACAGAGGCAGAGACAGCGACAGAGACAGAGACACAGACAGAAGGGCAGGAGACAAAGTCGGAGGCAGAGGGGCAGGAGACAAAGACGGAGACAAGGACGGAGACAAAGACGGACACAGAGACAGAGACGGAGACAGAGACAGACACAGAGACAGAGACAGAGACAGAGACAGGGACAGAGACAGTGACAGAGACAGAGACAGAGACAGAGACAGAGACAGAGACAGAGACAAAGACAGAGACAGAGACAGAGACAGAGACAGAGGCAGAGACAGAGACAGAGACGGAGACAAAGACCGAGACGGAGACAGAGACGGAGACAGAGGCAGAGACAGAGACAGAGGCAGAGACGGAGATAGAGACAGAGACAGAGACACAGACGGAGACAGAGGCAGAGACAGAGCCAGAGACAGAGACAGAGACAGAGACAGAGACGGAGATAGAGACAGAGGCAGATACAGAGACGGAGACAGAGGCAGAGACAGAGACAGAGACGGAGACAGAGACGGAGACAAAGACCGAGACAGAGACAGAGACGGAGACAGAGGCAGAGGCAGAGCCAGGGACAGAGACGGAGACAGAGACAGAGGGAGAGACAGCGAGAGAGGCAGAGACAGAAACAGAGACAGAGACAGATACGGAGACAGAGACAGAGGCAGAGACAGAGACAGAGACAGAGACAGAGACGGAGACAGAGACAGAGACAGAGACAGAGACAGAGACAGAGACAGGAGACAGCGACAGAGACAGAGACAGAGACAGAGACAGAGACAGAGACAGAGACAGAGACAGAGACAGAGACAGTGGCAGAGACAGAGACCGAGACAGAGACAGAGACAGAGACATAGACAGAGACAGAGACAGAGACAGAGACAGAGACAGAGACAGAGACAGAGACAGAGACAGAGACAGAGACAGAGACAGAGACAGAGACAGAGACAGAGACAGAGACAGAGACAGAGACAGAGACAGAGACAGAGACAGAGACAGAGACAGAGACAGATACAGAGACGGAGACAAAGACCGAGACAGAGGCAGAGACACAGACAGAGACAGAGACAGAGACAGAGACAGAGACAGAGACGGAGACAAAGACCGAGACAGAGGCAGAGACACAGACAGCGACAGGGACGGAGACAGAGACGGAGACAAAGACCGAGACAGAGGCAGAGACACAGACAGGGACAGAGACAGAGACAGAGACGGAGACAAAGACCGAGACAGAGGCAGAGACACAGACAGCGACAGGGACGGAGACAGAGACGGAGACAAAGACCGAGACAGAGGCAGAGACGGAGACAGAGACAGAGGGAGAGACAGCGAGAGAGACAGAGACAGAAACAGAGACAGAGACAGATACGGAGACAGAGACAGAGGCAGAGACAGCGACAGAGACAGAGACAGAGACATAGACAGAAGGGCAGGAGACAAAGTCGGAGGCAGAGGGGCAGGAGACAAAGACGGGCACAGAGACGGAGACGGAGACAGAGACAGAGACAGAGACAGAGACAGAGACAGAGACAGAGAGAGAGACAGAGACAGGGACAGAGACAGTGACAGAGACAGAGACAGAGACAGAGACAGAGACAAAGACAGAGACAGAGACAGAGACAGAGGCAGAGACAGAGACAGAGACGGAGACAAAGACCGAGACGGAGACAGAGACGGAGACAGAGGCAGAGACAGAGACAGAGGCAGAGACGGAGATAGAGACAGAGACAGAGACGGAGACAGAGGCAGAGACAGAGACAGAGACGGAGACAGAGACGGAGACAAAGACCGAGACAGAGACAGAGACGGAGACAGAGACAGAGACGGAGACAAAGACCGAGACAGAGGCAGAGACACAGACAGCGACAGGGACGGAGACAGAGACGGAGACAAAGACCGAGACAGAGGCAGAGACACAGACAGAGACAAAGACCGAGACAGAGGCAGAGACACAGACAGAGACAGAGACAGAGACAGAGACAGAGACAGAGACGGAGACAAAGACCGAGACAGAGGCAGAGACACAGACAGCGACAGGGACGGAGACAGAGACGGAGACAAAGACCGAGACAGAGGCAGAGACACAGACAGAGACAGAGACAGAGACAGAGACAGAGACAGAGACAGAGACAGAGACAGAGACGGAGACAAAGACCGAGACAGAGGCAGAGACACAGACAGCGACAGGGACGGAGACAGAGACGGAGACAAAGACCGAGACAGAGACAGAGACAGAGACCGAGACAGAGGCAGAGACACAGACACAGACAGAGACAGAGACAGAGACAGAGACAGAGACAGAGACAGAGACAGAGACAGAGACGGAGACAAAGACCGAGACAGAGACAGATACGGAGACAAAGACAGAGGCAGAGACAGAGACAGAGAGAGAGACGGAGACAGAGACAGAGACAGAGACAGAGGCAGAGACAGAGACAGAGACAGAGACAGAGACAGAGACAGAGACAGAGACAGAGACAGAGACAGAGACAGAGGCAGAGACAGAGACGGAGACAAAGACCGAAACGGAGACAGAGACAGAGGGAGAGGCAGCGACAGGGACGGAGACAGAGACGGAGACAATGACCGAGACAGAGACAGAGACAGAGACAGAGACAGAGACAGAGACAGAGACAGAGACAGAGACAGAGACAGAGACAGAGACAGAGACAGAGGCAGAGACAGAGACAGAGACAAAGACCGAGACGGAGACAGAGACGGAGACAGAGGCAGAGACAGAGACAGAGACGGAGACAGAAACAGAGACAGAGACAGATACGGAGACAGAGACAGAGACAGAGACAGAGACAGAGACAGAGACAGAGACAGAGACAGAGACAGAGACAGAGACAGAGACAGAGACAGAGACAGAGGCAGAGACTGAGACGGAGACAAAGACCGAGACGGAGACAGAGACAGAGACAGAGGCAGAGACAGAGCCCGGAACAGAGACGGAGACAGAGACAGAGGGAGAGACAGAGACAGAAACAGAGACAGAGACAGAGGCAGAGACAGAGCCAGGGACAGAGACGGAGACAGAGACAGAGGGAGAGACAGCGAGAGAGACAGAGACAGAAACAGAGACAGAGACAGATACGGAGACAGAGACAGAGGCAGAGACAGCGACAGAGACAGAGACACAGACAGAAGGGCAGGAGACAAAGTCGGAGGCAGAGGGGCAGGAGACAAAGACGGAGACAAGGACGGAGACAAAGACGGACACAGAGACAGAGACGGAGACAGAGACAGAGACAGAGACAGAGACAGAGACAGAGACAGAGACAGGGACAGAGACAGTGACAGAGACAGAGACAGAGACAGAGACAGAGACAGAGACAGAGACAAAGACAGAGACAGAGACAGAGACAGAGACAGAGGCAGAGACAGAGACAGAGACGGAGACAAAGACCGAGACGGAGACAGAGACGGAGACAGAGGCAGAGACAGAGACAGAGGCAGAGACGGAGATAGAGACAGAGACAGAGACAGAGACAGAGACGGAGACAGAGGCAGAGACAGAGCCAGAGACAGAGACAGAGACAGAGACAGAGACGGAGATAGAGACAGAGGCAGATACAGAGACGGAGACAGAGGCAGAGACAGAGACAGAGACGGAGACAGAGACGGAGACAAAGACCGAGACAGAGACAGAGACGGAGACAGAGGCAGAGACAGAGCCAGGGACAGAGACGGAGACAGAGACAGAGGGAGAGACAGCGAGAGAGGCAGAGACAGAAACAGAGACAGAGACAGATACGGAGACAGAGACAGAGGCAGAGACAGAGACAGAGACAGAGACAGAGACGGAGACAGAGACAGAGACAGAGACAGAGACAGAGACAGAGACAGGAGACAGCGACAGAGACAGAGACAGAGACAGAGACAGAGACAGAGACAGAGACAGAGACAGTGGCAGAGACAGAGACCGAGACAGAGACAGAGACAGAGACATAGACAGAGACAGAGACAGAGACAGAGACAGAGACAGAGACAGAGACAGAGACAGAGACAGAGACAGAGACAGAGACAGAGACAGAGACAGAGACAGAGACAGAGACAGAGACAGAGACAGAGACAGAGACAGAGACGGAGACAAAGACCGAGACAGCGGCAGAGACACAGACAGAGACAGAGACAGAGACAGAGACAGAGACAGAGACGGAGACAAAGACCGAGACAGAGGCAGAGACACAGACAGCGACAGGGACGGAGACAGAGACGGAGACAAAGACCGAGACAGAGGCAGAGACACAGACAGGGACAGAGACAGAGACAGAGACGGAGACAAAGACCGAGACAGAGGCAGAGACACAGACAGCGACAGGGACGGAGACAGAGACGGAGACGAAGACCGAGACAGAGGCAGAGACGGAGACAGAGACAGAGGGAGAGACAGCGAGAGAGACAGAGACAGAAACAGAGACAGATACAGATACGGAGACAGAGACAGAGGCAGAGACAGCGACAGAGACAGAGACAGAGACATAGACAGAAGGGCAGGAGACAAAGTCGGAGGCAGAGGGGCAGGAGACAAAGACGGGCACAGAGACGGAGACGGAGACAGAGACAGAGACAGAGACAGAGACAGAGACAGAGAGAGAGACAGAGACAGGGACAGAGACAGTGACAGAGACAGAGACAGAGACAGAGACAGAGACAGAGACAAAGACAGAGACAGAGACAGAGACAGAGGCAGAGACAGAGACAGAGACGGAGACAAAGACCGAGACGGAGACAGAGACTGAGACAGAGGCAGAGACAGAGACAGAGGCAGAGACGGAGATAGAGACAGAGACAGAGACGGAGACAGAGGCAGAGACAGAGACAGAGACGGAGACAGAGACGGAGACAAAGACCGAGACAGAGACAGAGACGGAGACAGAGACAGAGACGGAGACAAAGACCGAGACAGAGGCAGAGACACAGACAGCGACAGGGACGGAGACAGAGACGGAGACAAAGACCGAGACAGAGGCAGAGACACAGACAGAGACAAAGACCGAGACAGAGGCAGAGACACAGACAGAGACAGAGACAGAGACAGAGACAGAGACAGAGACAGAGACGGAGACAAAGACCGAGACAGAGGCAGAGACACAGACAGCGACAGGGACGGAGACAGAGACGGAGACAAAGACCGAGACAGAGGCAGAGACACAGACAGAGACAGAGACAGAGACAGAGACAGAGACAGAGACAGAGACAGAGACAGAGACGGAGACAAAGACCGAGACAGAGGCAGAGACACAGACAGCGACAGGGACGGAGACAGAGACGGAGACAAAGACCGAGACAGAGACAGAGACAGAGACCGAGACAGAGGCAGAGACACAGACACAGACAGAGACAGAGACAGAGACAGAGACAGAGACAGAGACAGAGACAGAGACAGAGACGGAGACAAAGACCGAGACAGAGGCAGATACACAGACAGCGACAGGGACGGAGACAGGGACGGAGACAAAGACCGAGACAGAGACAGAGACAGAGACCGAGACAGAGGCAGAGACACAGACACAGACAGAGACAGAGACAGAGACAGAGACAGAGACAGAGACAGAGACAGAGACAGAGACGGAGACAAAGACCGAGACAGAGACAGATACGGAGACAAAGACAGAGGCAGAGACAGAGACAGAGAGAGAGACGGAGACAGAGACAGAGACAGAGACAGAGACAGAGACAGAGACAGAGACAGAGACAGAGACAGAGACATAGACGGAGATAGAGACAGAGACAGAGACAGGGACGGAGACAGAGACGGAGACAAAGACCGAGACAGAGACAGAGACGGAGACAGAGGCAGAGACAGAGCCAGGGACAGAGACGGAGACAGAGACAGAGGGAGAGACAGCGAGAGAGACAGAGACAGAAACAGAGGCAGAGACAGATACGGAGACAGAGACAGAGGCAGAGACAGAGACAGAGACAGAGACAGAGACAGAGACAGAGACAGAGACAGAGACAGAGACAGAGACAGAGACAGAGGCAGAGACAGAGACGGAGACAAAGACCGAAACGGAGACAGAGACAGAGGGAGAGGCAGCGACAGGGACGGAGACAGAGACGGAGACAATGACCGAGACAGAGACAGAGACAGAGACAGAGACAGAGACAGAGACAGAGACAGAGACAGAGACAGAGACAGAGACAGAGACAGAGACAGAGACAGAGACAAAGACCGAGACGGAGACAGAGACGGAGACAGAGGCAGAGACAGAGACAGAGACGGAGACAGAGACAGAGACAGAGACAGAGACAGAGACAGAGGCAGAGACAGAGACAGAGGCAGAGACAGAGACGGAGACAGAGACAGAGACAGAGACTGAGAAAGAGACAGAGACAGAGACTGAGACAGAGACAGAGACAGCGGCAGAGACAGAGACGTTGACAGAGGCAGAGACAGAGCCAGGGACAGAGACGGAGACAGCGACAGAGGGAGAGACAGCAACAGAGGCAGAGACAGAAACAGAGACAGAGTCAGATACGGGGACAGAGACAGAGGCAGAGACAGAGACAGAGACAGAGACAGAGACGGAGACACAGACAGAGACAGAGACTGATACAGAGACAGAGACAGCGGCAGAGACAGAGACGGAGACAGAGACAGAGACACAGACAGAGACAGAGACAGAGACAGAGACGGAGGCAAAGACCGAGACAGAGACAGAGACGGAGACAGAGGCAGAGACAGAGTCAGGGACAAAGACGGAGTCTGGCACAGAGGGAGAGACAGCGACAGAGACAGAGACAGAGACAGAGACAGAGGCAGAGGCAGAGACAGAGACCGAGACAGAGACAGAGACAGAGACAGAGACAGAGACAGAGACAGAGACGGAGATAGAGACGGAGACAGAGTCAGAGACGGAGACAGAGGCAGAGACAGAGACAGAGGCAGAGACAGAGGCAGAGACAGAGACGGAGAAAGAGACAGAGAGAGAGACTGAGACAGAGACAGAGACAGCGGCAGAGACAGAGAAGGAAACGAAGACGAAGACAGAGGCAGGGACAGGGCCAGGGACAGTGACGGAGACAGGGACAGAGGGAGAGACAGCGACAGAGACAGAGACTGAGACAGAGACAGAGACAGAGACAGAGACAGAGACAGAGACAGAGACAGAGACAGAGACAGAGGGAGAGACAGCGAGAGAGACGGAGACAGAAACGGAGACAGAGACAGATACGGAGACAGAGACAGAGGCAGAGACAGCGACAGAGACAGAGACAGAGACACAGACAGAAGGGCAGGAGACAAAGTCGGAGGCAGAGGGGCAGGAGACAAAGACGGAGACAAGGACGGAGACAAAGACGGACACAGAGACAGAGACGGAGACAGAGACAGAGACAGAGACAGAGACAGAGTCAGAGACAGAGACAGAGACAGAGACAGAGACAGAGACAGAGACAGGGACAGAGACAGTGACAGAGACAGAGACAGAGACAGAGACGGAGACAAAGACCGAGACAGAGGCAGAGACACAGACAGCGACAGGGACGGAGACAGAGACGGAGACAAAGACCGAGACAGAGGCAGAGACACAGACAGAGACAAAGACCGAGACAGAGGCAGAGACACAGACAGAGACAGAGACAGAGACAGAGACAGAGACAGAGACAGAGACAGAGACAGAGACGGAGACAAAGACCGAGACAGAGGCAGAGACACAGACAGCGACAGGGACGGAGACAGAGACGGAGACAAAGACCGAGACAGAGGCAGAGACACAGACAGAGACAGAGACAGAGACAGAGACAGAGACAGAGACAGAGACAGAGACAGAGACAGAGACGGAGACAAAGACCGAGACAGAGGCAGAGACACAGACAGCGACAGGGACGGAGACAGAGACGGAGACAAAGACCGAGACAGAGACAGAGACAGAGACCGAGACAGAGGCAGAGACACAGACACAGACAGAGACAGAGACAGAGACAGAGACAGAGACAGAGACAGAGACGGAGACAAAGACCGAGACAGAGACAGATACGGAGACAAAGACAGAGGCAGAGACAGAGACAGAGAGAGAGACGGAGACAGAGACAGAGACAGAGACAGAGACAGAGACAGAGACAGAGACAGAGACAGAGACAGAGACATAGACGGAGATAGAGACAGAGACAGAGACAGGGACGGAGACAGAGACGGAGACAAAGACCGAGACAGAGACAGAGACGGAGACAGAGGCAGAGACAGAGCCAGGGACAGAGACGGAGACAGAGACAGAGGGAGAGACAGCGAGAGAGACAGAGACAGAAACAGAGGCAGAGACAGATACGGAGACAGAGACAGAGGCAGAGACAGAGACAGAGACAGAGACAGAGACAGAGACAGAGACAGAGACAGAGACAGAGACAGAGACAGAGGCAGAGACAGAGACGGAGACAAAGACCGAAACGGAGACAGAGACAGAGGGAGAGGCAGCGACAGGGACGGAGACAGAGACGGAGACAATGACCGAGACAGAGACAGAGACAGAGACAGAGACAGAGACAGAGACAGAGACAGAGACAGAGACAGAGACAGAGACAGAGACAGAGGCAGAGACAGAGACAGAGACAAAGACCGAGACGGAGACAGAGACGGAGACAGAGGCAGAGACAGAGACAGAGACGGAGACAGAGACAGAGACAGAGACAGAGACAGAGACAGAGGCAGAGACAGAGACAGAGGCAGAGACAGAGACGGAGACAGAGACAGAGACAGAGACTGAGAAAGAGACAGAGACAGAGACTGAGACAGAGACAGAGACAGAGACAGCGGCAGAGACAGAGACGTTGACAGAGGCAGAGACAGAGCCAGGGACAGAGACGGAGACAGCGACAGAGGGAGAGACAGCAACAGAGGCAGAGACAGAAACAGAGACAGAGACAGATACGGGGACAGAGACAGAGGCAGAGACAGAGACAAAGACCGAGACGGAGACAGAGACGGAGACAGAGGCAGAGACAGAGACAGAGACGGAGACAGAGACGGAGACAAAGACCGAGACAGAGACAGAGACGGAGACAGAGACAGGAGACAGCGACAGAGACAGAGACAGAGACAGAGACAGAGACAGAGACAGAGACAGAGACAGAGACAGAGACAGAGACAGAGACAGAGACAGAGACAGAGACAGAGACAGAGACAGAGACAGAGACAGAGATAGAGACAGAGACAGAGATAGAGACAGAGACAGAGACAGAGGGAGAGACAGCGAGAGAGACAGAGACAGAAACAGAGACAGAGACAGATACGGAGACAGAGACAGAGACAGAGACAGAGACAGAGACAGAGACAGAGACAGAGACAGAGACAGAGACAGAGACAGAGACAGAGACAGAGACAGAGGCAGAGACTGAGACGGAGACAAAGACCGAGACGGAGACAGAGACAGAGACAGAGGCAGAGACAGAGCCCGGAACAGAGACGGAGACAGAGACAGAGGGAGAGACAGAGACAGAAACAGAGACAGAGACAGAGGCAGAGACAGAGCCAGGGACAGAGACGGAGACAGAGACAGAGGGAGAGACAGCGAGAGAGACAGAGACAGAAACAGAGACAGAGACAGATACGGAGACAGAGACAGAGGCAGAGACAGCGACAGAGACAGAGACACAGACAGAAGGGCAGGAGACAAAGTCGGAGGCAGAGGGGCAGGAGACAAAGACGGAGACAAGGACGGAGACAAAGACGGACACAGAGACAGAGACGGAGACAGAGACAGAGACAGAGACAGAGACAGAGACAGAGACAGAGACAGGGACAGAGACAGTGACAGAGACAGAGACAGAGACAGAGACAGAGACAGAGACAGAGACAGAGACAAAGACAGAGACAGAGACAGAGACAGTGGCAGAGACAGAGACCGAGACAGAGACAGAGACAGAGACATAGACAGAGACAGAGACAGAGACAGAGACAGAGACAGAGACAGAGACAGAGACAGAGACAGAGACAGAGACAGAGACAGAGACAGAGACAGAGACAGAGACAGAGACAGAGACAGAGACAGAGACAGAGACAGAGACAGAGACAGAGACAGAGACAGAGACAGAGACGGAGACAAAGACCGAGACAGAGGCAGAGACACAGACAGAGACAGAGACAGAGACAGAGACAGAGACAGAGACGGAGACAAAGACCGAGACAGAGGCAGAGACACAGACAGCGACAGGGACGGAGACAGAGACGGAGACAAAGACCGAGACAGAGGCAGAGACACAGACAGGGACAGAGACAGAGACAGAGACGGAGACAAAGACCGAGACAGAGGCAGAGACACAGACAGCGACAGGGACGGAGACAGAGACGGAGACGAAGACCGAGACAGAGGCAGAGACGGAGACAGAGACAGAGGGAGAGACAGCGAGAGAGACAGAGACAGAAACAGAGACAGATACAGATACGGAGACAGAGACAGAGGCAGAGACAGCGACAGAGACAGAGACAGAGACATAGACAGAAGGGCAGGAGACAAAGTCGGAGGCAGAGGGGCAGGAGACAAAGACGGGCACAGAGACGGAGACGGAGACAGAGACAGAGACAGAGACAGAGACAGAGACAGAGAGAGAGACAGAGACAGGGACAGAGGCAGTGACAGAGACAGAGACAGAGACAGAGACAGAGACAAAGACAGAGACAGAGACAGAGACAGAGGCAGAGACAGAGACAGAGACGGAGACAAAGACCGAGACGGAGACAGAGACGGAGACAGAGGCAGAGACAGAGACAGAGGCAGAGACGGAGATAGAGACAGAGACAGAGACGGAGACAGAGGCAGAGACAGAGACAGAGACGGAGACAGAGACGGAGACAAAGACCGAGACAGAGACAGAGACGGAGACAGAGACAGAGACGGAGACAAAGACCGAGACAGAGGCAGAGACACAGACAGCGACAGGGACGGAGACAGAGACGGAGACAAAGACCGAGACAGAGGCAGAGACACAGACAGAGACAAAGACCGAGACAGAGGCAGAGACACAGACAGAGACAGAGACAGAGACAGAGACAGAGACAGAGACAGAGACGGAGACAAAGACCGAGACAGAGGCAGAGACACAGACAGCGACAGGGACGGAGACAGAGACGGAGACAAAGACCGAGACAGAGGCAGAGACACAGACAGAGACAGAGACAGAGACAGAGACAGAGACAGAGACAGAGACAGAGACAGAGACGGAGACAAAGACCGAGACAGAGGCAGAGACACAGACAGCGACAGGGACGGAGACAGAGACGGAGACAAAGACCGAGACAGAGACAGAGACAGAGACCGAGACAGAGGCAGAGACACAGACACAGACAGAGACAGAGACAGAGACAGAGACAGAGACAGAGACAGAGACAGAGACAGAGACGGAGACAAAGACCGAGACAGAGACAGATACGGAGACAAAGACAGAGGCAGAGACAGAGACAGAGAGAGAGACGGAGACAGAGACAGAGACAGAGACAGAGACAGAGACAGAGACAGAGACAGAGACAGAGACATAGACGGAGATAGAGACAGAGACAGAGACAGGGACGGAGACAGAGACGGAGACAAAGACCGAGACAGAGACAGAGACGGAGACAGAGGCAGAGACAGAGCCAGGGACAGAGACGGAGACAGAGACAGAGGGAGAGACAGCGAGAGAGACAGAGACAGAAACAGAGGCAGAGACAGATACGGAGACAGAGACAGAGGCAGAGACAGAGACAGAGACAGAGACAGAGACAGAGACAGAGACAGAGACAGAGACAGAGACAGAGACAGAGACAGAGACAGAGGCAGAGACAGAGACGGAGACAAAGACCGAAACGGAGACAGAGACAGAGGGAGAGGCAGCGACAGGGACGGAGACAGAGACGGAGACAATGACCGAGACAGAGACAGAGACAGAGACAGAGACAGAGACAGAGACAGAGACAGAGACAGAGACAGAGACAGAGACAGAGACAGAGACAGAGACAGAGACAGAGACAGAGACAGAGACAGAGACAGAGACAGAGACAAAGACCGAGACGGAGACAGAGACGGAGACAGAGGCAGAGACAGAGACAGAGACGGAGACAGAGACAGAGACAGAGACAGAGACAGAGACAGAGGCAGAGACAGAGACAGAGGCAGAGACAGAGACGGAGACAGAGACAGAGACAGAGACTGAGAAAGAGACAGAGACAGAGACTGAGACAGAGACAGAGACAGCGGCAGAGACAGAGACGTTGACAGAGGCAGAGACAGAGCCAGGGACAGAGACGGAGACAGCGACAGAGGGAGAGACAGCAACAGAGGCAGAGACAGAAACAGAGACAGAGACAGATACGGGGACAGAGACAGAGGCAGAGACAGAGACAAAGACCGAGACGGAGACAGAGACGGAGACAGAGGCAGAGACAGAGACAGAGGCAGAGACGGAGATAGAGACAGAGACAGAGACAGAGACGGAGACAGAGGCAGAGACAGAGCCAGAGACAGAGACAGAGACAGAGACAGAGACGGAGATAGAGACAGAGGCAGATACAGAGACGGAGACAGAGGCAGAGACAGAGACAGAGACGGAGACAGAGACGGAGACAAAGACCGAGACAGAGACAGAGACGGAGACAGAGGCAGAGACAGAGCCAGGGACAGAGACGGAGACAGAGACAGAGGGAGAGACAGCGAGAGAGGCAGAGACAGAAACAGAGACAGAGACAGATACGGAGACAGAGACAGAGGCAGAGACAGAGACAGAGACAGAGACAGAGACAGAGACGGAGACAGAGACAGAGACAGAGACAGAGACAGAGACAGAGACAGGAGACAGCGACAGAGACAGAGACAGAGACAGAGACAGAGACAGAGACAGAGACAGAGACAGAGACAGAGACAGAGACAGAGACAGAGACAGAGACAGAGACAGAGACAGAGACAGAGACAGAGACAGAGACAGAGACAGAGACAGAGACAGAGACAGAGGCAGAGACTGAGACGGAGACAAAGACCGAGACGGAGACAGAGACAGAGACAGAGGCAGAGACAGAGCCCGGAACAGAGACGGAGACAGAGACAGAGGGAGAGACAGAGACAGAAACAGAGCCAGAGACAGAGACAGAGACAGAGACAGAGACGGAGATAGAGACAGAGGCAGATACAGAGGCGGAGACAGAGGCAGAGACAGAGACAGAGACGGAGACAGAGACGGAGACAAAGACCGAGACAGAGACAGAGACGGAGACAGAGGCAGAGACAGAGCCAGGGACAGAGACGGAGACAGAGACAGAGATAGAGACAGAGACAGAGACAGGGACGGAGACAGAGACGGAGACAAAGACCGAGACAGAGACAGAGACGGAGACAGAGGCAGAGACAGAGCCAGGGACAGAGACGGAGACAGAGACAGAGGGAGAGACAGCGAGAGAGACAGAGACAGAAACAGAGGCAGAGACAGATACGGAGACAGAGACAGAGGCAGAGACAGAGACAGAGACAGAGACAGAGACAGAGACAGAGACAGAGACAGAGACAGAGACAGAGACAGAGGCAGAGACAGAGACGGAGACAAAGACCGAAACGGAGACAGAGACAGAGGGAGAGGCAGCGACAGGGACGGAGACAGAGACGGAGACAATGACCGAGACAGAGACAGAGACAGAGACAGAGACAGAGACAGAGACAGAGACAGAGACAGAGACAGAGACAGAGACAGAGACAGAGACAGAGGCAGAGACAGAGACAGAGACAAAGACCGAGACGGAGACAGAGACGGAGACAGAGGCAGAGACAGAGACAGAGACGGAGACAGAGACAGAGACAGAGACAGAGACAGAGACAGAGACAGAGGCAGAGACAGAGACAGAGGCAGAGACAGAGACGGAGACAGAGACAGAGACAGAGACTGAGAAAGAGACAGAGACAGAGACTGAGACAGAGACAGAGACAGCGGCAGAGACAGAGACGTTGACAGAGGCAGAGACAGAGCCAGGGACAGAGACGGAGACAGCGACAGAGGGAGAGACAGCAACAGAGGCAGAGACAGAAACAGAGACAGAGACAGATACGGGGACAGAGACAGAGGCAGAGACAGAGACAAAGACCGAGACGGAGACAGAGACGGAGACAGAGGCAGAGACAGAGACAGAGACGGAGACAGAGACGGAGACAAAGACCGAGACAGAGACAGAGACGGAGACAGAGACAGGAGACAGCGACAGCGACAGAGACAGAGACAGAGACAGAGACAGAGACAGAGACAGAGACAGAGACAGAGACAGAGACAGAGACAGAGACAGAGACAGAGACAGAGACAGAGACAGAGACAGAGACAGAGACAGAGACAGAGACAGAGACAGAGACAGAGATAGAGACAGAGACAGAGATAGAGACAGAGACAGAGACAGAGGGAGAGACAGCGAGAGAGACAGAGACAGAAACAGAGACAGAGACAGATACGGAGACAGAGACAGAGACAGAGACAGAGACAGAGACAGAGACAGAGACAGAGACAGAGACAGAGACAGAGACAGAGACAGAGACAGAGACAGAGACAGAGGCAGAGACTGAGACGGAGACAAAGACCGAGACGGAGACAGAGACAGAGACAGAGGCAGAGACAGAGCCCGGAACAGAGACGGAGACAGAGACAGAGGGAGAGACAGAGACAGAAACAGAGACAGAGACAGAGGCAGAGACAGAGCCAGGGACAGAGACGGAGACAGAGACAGAGGGAGAGACAGCGAGAGAGACAGAGACAGAAACAGAGACAGAGACAGATACGGAGACAGAGACAGAGGCAGAGACAGCGACAGAGACAGAGACACAGACAGAAGGGCAGGAGACAAAGTCGGAGGCAGAGGGGCAGGAGACAAAGACGGAGACAAGGACGGAGACAAAGACGGACACAGAGACAGAGACGGAGACAGAGACAGAGACAGAGACAGAGACAGAGACAGAGACAGAGACAGGGACAGAGACAGTGACAGAGACAGAGACAGAGACAGAGACAGAGACAGAGACAGAGACAGAGACAGAGACAAAGACAGAGACAGAGACAGAGACAGAGACAGAGGCAGAGACAGAGACAGAGACGGAGACAAAGACCGAGACGGAGACAGAGACGGAGACAGAGGCAGAGACAGAGACAGAGGCAGAGACGGAGATAGAGACAGAGACAGAGACAGAGACAGAGACGGAGACAGAGGCAGAGACAGAGCCAGAGACAGAGACAGAGACAGAGACAGAGACGGAGATAGAGACAGAGGCAGATACAGAGACGGAGACAGAGGCAGAGACAGAGACAGAGACGGAGACAGAGACGGAGACAAAGACCGAGACAGAGACAGAGACGGAGACAGAGGCAGAGACAGAGCCAGGGACAGAGACGGAGACAGAGACAGAGGGAGAGACAGCGAGAGAGGCAGAGACAGAAACAGAGACAGAGACAGATACGGAGACAGAGACAGAGGCAGAGACAGAGACAGAGACAGAGACAGAGACAGAGACGGAGACAGAGACAGAGACAGAGACAGAGACAGAGACAGAGACAGGAGACAGCGACAGAGGCAGAGACAGAGACAGAGACAGAGACAGAGACAGAGACAGAGACAGAGACAGAGACAGAGACAGAGACAGAGACAGAGACAGAGACAGAGACAGAGACAGAGACAGAGACAGAGACAGAGACAGAGACAGAGACAGAGACAGAGGCAGAGACTGAGACGGAGACAAAGACCGAGACGGAGACAGAGACAGAGACAGAGGCAGAGACAGAGCCCGGAACAGAGACGGAGACAGAGACAGAGGGAGAGACAGAGACAGAAACAGAGCCAGAGACAGAGACAGAGACAGAGACAGAGACGGAGATAGAGACAGAGGCAGATACAGAGACGGAGACAGAGGCAGAGACAGAGACAGAGACGGAGACAGAGACGGAGACAAAGACCGAGACAGAGACAGAGACGGAGACAGAGGCAGAGACAGAGCCAGGGACAGAGACGGAGACAGAGACAGAGGGAGAGACAGCGAGAGAGGCAGAGACAGAAACAGAGACAGAGACAGATACGGAGACAGAGACAGAGGCAGAGACAGAGACAGAGACAGAGACAGAGACAGAGACGGAGACAGAGACAGAGACAGAGACAGAGACAGAGACAGAGACAGGAGACAGCGACAGAGACAGAGACAGAGACAGAGACAGAGACAGAGACAGAGACAGAGACAGAGACAGTGGCAGAGACAGAGACCGAGACAGAGACAGAGACAGAGACATAGACAGAGACAGAGACAGAGACAGAGACAGAGACAGAGACAGAGACAGAGACAGAGACAGAGACAGAGACAGAGACAGAGACAGAGACAGAGACACAGACAGAGACAGAGACAGAGACAGAGACGGAGACAAAGACCGAGACAGAGGCAGAGACACAGACAGAGACAGAGACAGAGACAGAGACAGAGACAGAGACGGAGACAAAGACCGAGACAGAGGCAGAGACACAGACAGCGACAGGGACGGAGACAGAGACGGAGACAAAGACCGAGACAGAGGCAGAGACACAGACAGGGACAGAGACAGAGACAGAGACGGAGACAAAGACCGAGACAGAGGCAGAGACACAGACAGCGACAGGGACGGAGACAGAGACGGAGACAAAGACCGAGACAGAGGCAGAGACGGAGACAGAGACAGAGGGAGAGACAGCGAGAGAGACAGAGACAGAAACAGAGACAGAGACAGATACGGAGACAGAGACAGAGGCAGAGACAGCGACAGAGACAGAGACAGAGACATAGACAGAAGGGCAGGAGACAAAGTCGGAGGCAGAGGGGCAGGAGACAAAGACGGGCACAGAGACGGAGACGGAGACAGAGACAGAGACAGAGACAGAGACAGAGACAGAGAGAGAGACAGAGACAGGGACAGAGACAGTGACAGAGACAGAGACAGAGACAGAGACAGAGACAAAGACAGAGACAGAGACAGAGACAGAGGCAGAGACAGAGACAGAGACGGAGACAAAGACCGAGACGGAGACAGAGACGGAGACAGAGGCAGAGACAGAGACAGAGGCAGAGACGGAGATAGAGACAGAGACAGAGACGGAGACAGAGGCAGAGACAGAGACAGAGACGGAGACAGAGACGGAGACAAAGACCGAGACAGAGACAGAGACGGAGACAGAGACAGAGACGGAGACAAAGACCGAGACAGAGGCAGAGACACAGACAGCGACAGGGACGGAGACAGAGACGGAGACAAAGACCGAGACAGAGGCAGAGACACAGACAGAGACAAAGACCGAGACAGAGGCAGAGACACAGACAGAGACAGAGACAGAGACAGAGACAGAGACAGAGACAGAGACAGAGACGGAGACAAAGACCGAGACAGAGGCAGAGACACAGACAGCGACAGGGACGGAGACAGAGACGGAGACAAAGACCGAGACAGAGGCAGAGACACAGACAGAGACAGAGACAGAGACAGAGACAGAGACAGAGACAGAGACAGAGACAGAGACGGAGACAAAGACCGAGACAGAGGCAGATACACAGACAGCGACAGGGACGGAGACAGAGACGGAGACAAAGACCGAGACAGAGACAGAGACAGAGACCGAGACAGAGGCAGAGACACAGACACAGACAGAGACAGAGACAGAGACAGAGACAGAGACAGAGACAGAGACAGAGACAGAGACGGAGACAAAGACCGAGACAGAGACAGATACGGAGACAAAGACAGAGGCAGAGACAGAGACAGAGAGAGAGACGGAGACAGAGACAGAGACAGAGACAGAGACAGAGACAGAGACAGAGACAGAGACAGAGACAGAGACATAGACGGAGATAGAGACAGAGACAGAGACAGGGACGGAGACAGAGACGGAGACAAAGACCGAGACAGAGACAGAGACGGACACAGAGGCAGAGACAGAGCCAGGGACAGAGACGGAGACAGAGACAGAGGGAGAGACAGCGAGAGAGACAGAGACAGAAACAGAGGCAGAGACAGATACGGAGACAGAGACAGAGGCAGAGACAGAGACAGAGACAGAGACAGAGACAGAGACAGAGACAGAGACAGAGACAGAGACAGAGACAGAGGCAGAGACAGAGACGGAGACAAAGACCGAAACGGAGACAGAGACAGAGGGAGAGGCAGCGACAGGGACGGAGACAGAGACGGAGACAATGACCGAGACAGAGACAGAGACAGAGACAGAGACAGAGACAGAGACAGAGACAGAGACAGAGACAGAGACAGAGACAGAGACAGAGACAGAGACAGAGACAGAGACAGAGACAGAGACAAAGACCGAGACGGAGACAGAGACGGAGACAGAGGCAGAGACAGAGACAGAGACGGAGACAGAGACAGAGACAGAGACAGAGACAGAGACAGAGACAGAGACAGAGACAGAGACAGAGACAGAGACAGAGACAGAGACAGAGACAGAGACAAAGACCGAGACGGAGACAGAGACGGAGACAGAGGCAGAGACAGAGACAGAGACGGAGACAGAGACAGAGACAGAGACAGAGACAGAGACAGAGGCAGAGACAGAGACAGAGGCAGAGACAGAGACGGAGACAGAGACAGAGACAGAGACTGAGAAAGAGACAGAGACAGAGACTGAGACAGAGACAGAGACAGCGGCAGAGACAGATACGTTGACAGAGGCAGAGACAGAGCCAGGGACAGAGACGGAGACAGCGACAGAGGGAGAGACAGCAACAGAGGCAGAGACAGAAACAGAGACAGAGACAGATACGGGGACAGAGACAGAGGCAGAGACAGAGACAGAGACAGAGACAGAGACGGAGACACAGACAGAGACAGAGACTGATACAGAGACAGAGACAGCGGCAGAGACAGAGACGGAGACAGAGACAGAGACACAGACAGAGACAGAGACAGAGACAGAGACGGAGGCAAAGACCGAGACAGAGACAGAGACGGAGACAGAGGCAGAGACAGAGTCAGGGCAAAGACGGAGTCTGGCACAGAGGGAGAGACAGCGACAGAGACAGAGACAGAGACAGAGACAGAGGCAGAGGCAGAGACAGAGACCGAGACAGAGACAGAGACAGAGACAGAGACAGAGACAGAGACAGAGACGGAGATAGAGACGGAGACAGAGTCAGAGACGGAGACAGAGGCAGAGACAGAGACAGAGGCAGAGACAGAGGCAGAGACAGAGACGGAGAAAGAGACAGAGAGAGAGACTGAGACAGAGACAGAGACGGAGACAGAGGCAGAGACAGAGCCAGAGACAGAGACAGTGACAGAGACAGAGACGGAGATAGAGACAGAGGCAGATACAGAGACGGAGAAAGAGGCAGAGACAGAGACAGAGACGGAGACAGAGACGGAGACAAAGACCGAGACAGAGACAGAGACGGAGACAGAGGCAGAGACAGAGCCAGGGACAGAGACGGAGACAGAGACAGAGGGAGAGACAGCGAGAGAGGCAGAGACAGAAACAGAGACAGAGACAGATACGGAGACAGAGACAGAGGCAGAGACAGAGACAGAGACAGAGACAGAGACGGAGACAGAGACAGAGACAGAGACAGAGACAGAGACAGAGACAGGAGACAGCGACAGAGACAGAGACAGAGACAGAGACAGAGACAGAGACAGAGACAGTGGCAGAGACAGAGACCGAGACAGAGACAGAGACAGAGACATAGACAGAGACAGAGACAGAGACAGAGACAGAGACAGAGACAGAGACAGAGACAGAGACAGAGACAGAGACAGAGACAGAGACAGAGACAGAGACAGAGACAGAGACAGAGACAGAGACGGAGACAAAGACCGAGACAGAGGCAGAGACACAGACAGAGACAGAGACAGAGACAGAGACAGAGACAGAGACAGAGACAGAGACAGAGACGGAGACAAAGACCGAGACAGAGGCAGAGACACAGACAGCGACAGGGACGGAGACAGAGACGGAGACAAAGACCGAGACAGAGGCAGAGACGGAGACAGAGACAGAGGGAGAGACAGCGAGAGAGACAGAGACAGAAACAGAGACAGAGACAGATACGGAGACAGAGACAGAGGCAGAGACAGCGACAGAGACAGAGGCAGAGACATAGACAGAAGGGCAGGAGACAAAGTCGGAGGCAGAGGGGCAGGAGACAAAGACGGAGGCAAGGACGGAGACAAAGACGGACACAGAGACGGAGACGGAGACAGAGACAGAGACAGAGACAGAGACAGAGACAGAGACAGGGACAGAGACAGTGACAGAGACAGAGACAGAGACAGAGACAGAGACAAAGACAGAGACAGAGACAGAGACAGAGACAGAGACAGAGGCAGAGACAGAGACAGAGACGGAGACAAAGACCGAGACGGAGACAGAGACGGAGACAGAGGCAGAGACAGAGACAGAGGCAGAGACGGAGATAGAGACAGAGACAGAGACAGAGACGGAGACAGAGGCAGAGACAGAGCCAGAGACAGAGACAGAGACAGAGACAGAGACGGAGATGGAGATAGAGACAGAGGCAGATACAGAGACGGAGACAGAGGCAGAGACAGAGACAGAGACGGAGACAGAGACGGAGACAAAGACCGAGACAGAGACAGAGACGGAGACAGAGACAGAGACGGAGACAAAGACCGAGACAGAGGCAGAGACACAGACAGAGACAGAGACAGAGACAGAGACAGAGACAGAGACAGAGACAGAGACAGAGACAGAGACAGAGACGGAGACAAAGACCGAGACAGAGGCAGAGACACAGACAGCCACAGGGACGGAGACAGAGACGGAGACAAAGACCGAGACAGAGGCAGAGACACAGACAGAGACAGAGACGGAGACAGAGGCAGAGACAGAGACAGAGACGGAGACAGAGACGGAGACAAAGACCGAGACAGAGACAGAGACGGAGACAGAGACAGAGACGGAGACAAAGACCGAGACAGAGGCAGAGACACAGACAGCGACAGGGACGGAGACAGAGACGGAGACAAAGACCGAGACAGAGGCAGAGACACAGACAGAGACAAAGACCGAGACAGAGGCAGAGACACAGACAGAGACACAGACCGAGGAAGAGGCAGAGACAGAGACACGGACAGAGACAGAAGGGCAGGAGACAAAGTCGGAGGCAGAGGGGCAGGAGACAAAGACGGAGACAAGGACGGAGACAGAGACAGAGACAGAGACAGAGACAGAGACAGAGACAGAGACAGAGACAGAGACAGAGGCGGAGACGGAGACAGAGACAGAGACAGAGACAGTGACAGAGACAGAGACAGAGACAGAGACAGAGACAGAGACAGAGACAGAGATAGAGACAGAGACAGAGACAGAGACAGAGACAGAGACAGAGACAGAGACAGAGACAGAGACAGAGACAGAGACAGAGACAGAGACAGAGACAGAGACAGAGACAGAGACAGAGACAGAGACAGAGACAGAGACAGAGACAGAGACAGAGACAGAGACAGAGACAGAGACAAAGACCGAGACAGAGACAGAGGCGGAGACAGAGACAGAGACAGAGACAGAGACAGAGACAGAGACAGAGACAGAGACAGAGACAGAGACAGAGACAGAGGGAGAGACAGAGGCAGAGACAGAGCCAGGGACAGAGACAGAGACAGAGACAGAGACAGAGACAGAGACAGTGGCAGAGACAGAGACAGAGACAGAGACAGAGACAGAGACATAGACAGAGACAGAGACAGAGACAGAGAAAGAGACAGAGACAGAGACAGAGACGGAGACAGAGACAGGGGGAGAGACAGCGAGAGAGACGGAGACAGACACGGAGACAGAGACAGATACGGAGACAGAGACAGAGACAGAGACGGAGACAGAGACAGAGACAGAGACAGAGACAGAGACAGAGACAGAGACTGACACAGAGACAGAGACAGAGACAGAGACAGAGACAGAGACAGAGACAGAGACAGAGACAGAGACAGAGACAGAGACAGAGACAGAGACAGAGATAGAGACAGAGACAGAGATAGAGACAGAGACAGAGACAGAGACAGAGACAGAGGGAGAGACAGCGAGAGAGACAGAGACAGAAACAGAGACAGAGACAGATACGGAGACAGAGACAGAGACAGAGACAGAGACAGAGACAGAGACAGAGACAGAGACAGAGACAGAGACAGAGGCAGAGACAGAGACGGAGACAAAGACCGAGACGGAGACAGAGACAGAGACAGAGGCAGAGACAGAGCCCGGAACAGAGACGGAGACAGAGACAGAGGGAGAGACAGAGACAGAAACAGAGACAGAGACAGAGGCAGAGACAGAGCCAGGGACAGAGACGGAGACAGAGACAGAGGGAGAGACAGCGAGAGAGACAGAGACAGAAGCAGAGACAGAGACAGATACGGAGACAGAGACAGAGGCAGAGACAGCGACAGAGACAGAGACAGAGACACAGACAGAAGGGCAGGAGACAAAGTCGGAGGCAGAGGGGCAGGAGACAAAGACGGAGACAAGGACGGAGACAAAGACGGACACAGAGACAGAGACAGAGACAGAGACAGAGACAGAGACAGAGACAGAGACAGAGACAGAGACAGAGACAGAGACAGGGACAGAGACAGTGACAGAGACAGAGACAGAGACAGAGACAAAGACAGAGACAGAGACAGAGACAGAGACAGAGGCAGAGAGAGAGACAGAGACGGAGACAAAGACCGAGACGGAGACAGAGACGGAGACAGAGGCAGAGACAGAGACAGAGGCAGAGACGGAGATAGAGACAGAGACAGAGACAGAGACGGAGACAGAGGCAGAGACAGAGCCAGAGACAGAGACAGAGACAGAGACAGAGACGGAGATAGAGACAGAGGCAGATACAGAGACGGAGACAGAGGCAGAGACAGAGACAGAGACGGAGACAGAGACGGAGACAAAGACCGAGACAGAGACAGAGACGGAGACAGAGGCAGAGACAGAGCCAGGGACAGAGACGGAGACAGAGACAGAGGGAGAGACAGCGAGAGAGGCAGAGACAGAAACAGAGACAGAGACAGATACGGAGACAGAGACAGAGGCAGAGACAGAGACAGAGACAGAGACAGAGACGGAGACAGAGACAGAGACAGAGACAGAGACAGAGACGGAGACAGGAGACAGCGACAGAGACAGAGACAGAGACAGAGACAGAGACAGAGACAGAGACAGTGGCAGAGACAGAGACCGAGACAGAGACAGAGACAGAGACATAGACAGAGACAGAGACAGAGACAGAGACAGAGACAGAGACAGAGACAGAGACAGAGACAGAGACAGAGACAGAGACAGAGACAGAGACAGAGACAGAGACAGAGACAGAGACAGAGACAGAGACAGAGACAGAGACAGAGACAGAGACAGAGACAGAGACAGAGACAGAGACGGAGACAAAGACCGAGACAGAGGCAGAGACACAGACAGACACAGAGACAGAGACAGAGACAGAGACAGAGACAGAGACAGAGACGGAGACAAAGACCGAGACAGAGGCAGAGACACAGACAGCGACAGGGACGGAGACAGAGACGGAGACAAAGACCGAGACAGAGGCAGAGACACAGACAGGGACAGAGACAGAGACAGAGACGAAGACAAAGACCGAGACAGAGGCAGAGACACAGACAGCGACAGGGACGGAGACAGAGACGGAGACAAAGACCGAGACAGAGACAGAGACGGAGACAAAGACCGAGACGGAGACAGAGACGGAGACAGAGGCAGAGACAGAGACAGAGGCAGAGACGGAGATAGAGACAGAGACAGAGACAGAGACGGAGACAGAGGCAGAGACAGAGCCAGAGACAGAGACAGAGACAGAGACAGAGACGGAGATGGAGATAGAGACAGAGGCAGATACAGAGACGGAGACAGAGGCAGAGACAGAGACAGAGACGGAGACAGAGACGGAGACAAAGACCGAGACAGAGACAGAGACGGAGACAGAGACAGAGACGGAGACAAAGACCGAGACAGAGGCAGAGACACAGACAGAGACAGAGACAGAGACAGAGACAGAGACAGAGACAGAGACAGAGACAGAGACAGAGACAGAGACAGAGACGGAGACAAAGACCGAGACAGAGGCAGAGACACAGACAGCCACAGGGACGGAGACAGAGACGGAGACAAAGACCGAGACAGAGGCAGAGACACAGACAGTGACAGAGACGGAGACAGAGGCAGAGACAGAGACAGAGACGGAGACAGAGACGGAGACAAAGACCGAGACAGAGACAGAGACGGAGACAGAGACAGAGACGGAGACAAAGACCGAGACAGAGGCAGAGACACAGACAGCGACAGGGACGGAGACAGAGACGGAGACAAAGACCGAGACAGAGGCAGAGACACAGACAGACACAAAGACCGAGACAGAGGCAGAGACACAGACAGAGACAGAGACAGAGACAGAGACAGAGACAGAGACAGAGACAGAGACAGAGACAGAGACAGAGACAGAGACGGAGACAAAGACCGAGACAGAGGCAGAGACACAGACAGCGACAGGGACGGAGACAGAGACGGAGACAAAGACCGAGACAGAGGCAGAGACACGGACAGAGACAGAGACAGAGACAGAGACAGAGACAGAGACAGAGACAGAGACGGAGACAAAGACCGAGACAGAGGCAGAGACACAGACAGCGACAGGTACGGAGACAGAGACGGAGACAAAGACCGAGACAGAGACAGAGACAGAGACCGAGACAGAGGCAGAGACACAGACAGAGACAGAGACAGAGACAGAGACAGAGACAGAGACAGAGACGGAGACAAAGACCGAGACAGAGGCAGAGACACAGACAGCGACAGGGACGGAGACAGAGACGGAGACAAAGACCGAGACAGAGACAGAGACAGAGACTGAGACAGAGACAGAGACAGAGACAGAGACAGAGACAGAGACAGAGACAGAGACAGAGACAGAGACAGAGACAGAGACAGAGACAGAGACAGAGACAGAGACAGAGACAGCGAGAGAGACAGAGACAAAAATGGAGACAGAGACAGATACGGAGACAGAGACAGAGGCAGAGACAGAGACAGAGAGAGAGACGGAGACAGAGACAGAGACAGAGACAGAGACAGAGACAGAGACAGAGACAGAGACATAGACGGAGATAGAGACAGAGACAGAGACAGAGACAGGGACGGAGACAGAGACGGAGACAAAGACCGAGACAGAGACAGAGACGGAGACAGAGGCAGAGACAGAGCCAGGGACAGAGACGGAGACAGAGACAGAGGGAGAGACAGCGAGAGAGACAGAGACAGAAACAGAGGCAGAGACAGATACGGAGACAGAGACAGAGGCAGAGACAGAGACAGAGACAGAGACAGAGACAGAGACAGAGACAGAGACAGAGACAGAGACAGAGACAGAGGCAGAGACAGAGACGGAGACAAAGACCGAAACGGAGACAGAGACAGAGGGAGAGGCAGCGACAGGGACGGAGACAGAGACGGAGACAATGACCGAGACAGAGACAGAGACAGAGACAGAGACAGAGACAGAGACAGAGACAGAGACAGAGACAGAGACAGAGACAGAGACAGAGACAGAGACAGAGACAGAGACGGAGACAGAGACGGAGACAAAGACCGAGACAGAGACAGAGACGGAGACAGAGGCAGAGACAGAGCCGGGGTCAGAGACGGAGACAGAGACAGAGGGAGAGACAGCGAGAGAGGCAGAGACAGAAACAGAGACAGAGACAGATACGGAGACAGAGACAGAGGCAGAGACAGAGACAGAGACAGAGACAGAGACGGAGACAGAGACAGAGACAGAGACAGAGACAGAGACAGAGACAGAGACAGAGACAGCGACAGAGACAGAGACAGAGACAGAGCCAGGGACAGAGACGGAGACAGAGACAGAGACTGGGACAGAGACAGAGCCAGACACAGAGACGCAGACGGAGACAGAGACAGCGACACAGACAGGGACAGCAACAGAGTCAGAGGCAGAGATGGACACAGAGACAGAGACAGAGACTGAGACAGAGACAGAGGCAGAGACAGAGACAGAGACGGAGACAGAGACAGAGACAGAGACTGAGTCAGAGACAGAGACAGAGACTGAGTCAGAGACAGAGACAGCGGCAGAGACAGAGACGGAGACAGAGACCGAGGAAGAGGCAGAGACAGAGACACAGACCGAGGAAGAGGCAGAGACAGAGACAGAGACAGAGACAGAGACAGAGACAGAGACAGAGACAGAGACAGAGACAGAGACAGAGACAGAGACAGAGACAGAGACAGAGACAGAGACAGAGACAGAGACGGAGATAGAGACGGAGACAGAGTCAGAGACAGAGACAGAGACTGAGACAGAGACAGAGCCAGGGACAGAGACAGAGCCAGGGACAGAGACAGAGAGAGGGACAGAGACGGAGACAAAGACCGAGACAGAGACAGAGACGGAGACAGAGGCAGAGACAGAGCCAGGGACTGAGACTGAGACAGAGACAGCGGCAGAGACAGACACGGAGACAGGGACAGAGACACAGACAGAGACAGTGACGGAGGCAAAAACCGAGACAGAGACAGAGACGGAGACAGAGGCAGAGACAGGGGGAGAGACAGCGACAGAGACAGAGACAGAGACAGAGACAGAGACAGAGACAGAGACAGAGACAGAGACAGAGACAGAGACAGAGACAGAGACAGAGACAGAGACAGAGACAGAGACAGAGACAGAGACAGAGGCAGAGACAGAGACAGAGACAGAGACAGACACAGAGACATAGACGGAGATAGAGACAGAGACAGAGACAGAGACAGAGACAGAGACAGAGACAGAGACAGAGACAGAGACAGAGACAGAGACAGAGACAGAGACAGAGACAGAGACAGAGACAGAGACAGAGACAGAGACAGAGACAGAGACAGCGACAGAGACAGAGACAGAGACAGAGCCAGGGACAGAGACGGAGACAGAGACAGAGACTGGGACAGAGACAGAGCCAGACACAGAGACGCAGACGGAGACAGAGACAGCGACACAGACAGGGACAGCAACAGAGTCAGAGGCAGAGATGGACACAGAGACAGAGACAGAGACTGAGACAGAGACAGAGGCAGAGACAGAGACAGAGGCGGAGACAGAGACAGAGACAGAGACTGAGTCAGAGACAGAGACAGCGGCAGAGACAGAGACGGAGACAGAGACCGAGGAAGAGGCAGAGACAGAGACACAGACCGAGGAAGAGGCAGAGACAGAGACAGAGACAGAGACAGAGACAGAGACAGAGACAGAGACAGAGACAGAGACAGAGACAGAGACAGAGACAGAGACAGAGACAGAGACAGAGACAGAGACAGAGACAGTGACAGAGACAGAGACAGAGACAGAGACAGAGACAGAGACAGAGACGGAGATAGAGACGGAGACAGAGTCAGAGACAGAGACAGAGACTGAGACAGAGACAGAGCCAGGGACAGAGACAGAGCCAGGGACAGAGACAGAGAGAGGGACAGAGACGGAGACAAAGACCGAGACAGAGACAGAGACGGAGACAGAGGCAGAGACAGAGCCAGGGACTGAGACTGAGACAGAGACAGCGGCAGAGACAGACACGGAGACAGGGACAGAGACACAGACAGAGACAGAGACGGAGGCAAAAACCGAGACAGAGACAGAGACGGAGACAGAGGCAGAGACAGGGGGAGAGACAGCGACAGAGACAGAGACAGAGACAGAGACAGAGACAGAGACAGAGACAGAGACAGAGACAGAGACAGAGACAGAGACAGAGACAGAGACAGAGACAGAGACAGAGACAGAGACAGAGACAGAGGCAGAGACAGAGACAGAGACAGAGACAGACACAGAGACATAGACGGAGATAGAGACAGAGACAGAGACAGAGACAGAGACAGAGACAGAGACAGAGACAGAGACAGAGACAGAGACAGAGACAGAGACAGAGACAGAGACAGAGACAGAGACAGAGACAGAGACAGAGACAGAGACAGAGACAGAGACAGAGACAGAGACGGAGACAGAGACGGAGACAAAGACCGAGACAGAGACAGAGACGGAGACAGAGGCAGAGACAGAGCCGGGGTCAGAGACGGAGACAGAGACAGAGGGAGAGACAGCGAGAGAGGCAGAGACAGAAACAGAGACAGAGACAGATACGGAGACAGAGACAGAGGCAGAGACAGAGACAGAGACAGAGACAGAGACGGAGACAGAGACAGAGACAGAGACAGAGACAGAGACAGAGACAGAGACAGAGACAGAGACAGCGACAGAGACAGAGACAGAGACAGAGCCAGGGACAGAGACGGAGACAGAGACAGAGACTGGGACAGAGACAGAGCCAGACACAGAGACGCAGACGGAGACAGAGACAGCGACACAGACAGGGACAGCAACAGAGTCAGAGGCAGAGATGGACACAGAGACAGAGACAGAGACTGAGACAGAGACAGAGGCAGAGACAGAGACAGAGACGGAGACAGAGACAGAGACAGAGACTGAGTCAGAGACAGAGACAGCGGCAGAGACAGAGACGGAAACGAAGACGAAGACAGAGGCAGAGGCAGGGCCAGGGACAGTGACGGAGACAGGGACAGAGGGAGAGACAGCGACAGAGACAGAGACTGAGACAGAGACAGAGACAGAGACAGAGACAGAGACAGAGACAGAGACAGAGACAGAGACAGAGGCAGAGACGGTGACAGAGGCAGAGACAGAGCCAGGGACAGAGACGGAGACAGAGACCGAGGAAGAGGCAGAGACAGAGACACAGACCGAGGAAGAGGCAGAGACAGAGACAGAGACAGAGACAGAGACAGAGACAGAGACAGAGACAGAGACAGAGACAGAGACAGAGACAGAGACGGAGATAGAGACGGAGACAGAGTCAGAGACAGAGACAGAGACTGAGACAGAGACAGAGCCAGGGACAGAGACAGAGCCAGGGACAGAGACAGAGAGAGGGACAGAGACGGAGACAAAGACCGAGACAGAGACAGAGACGGAGACAGAGGCAGAGACAGAGCCAGGGACTGAGACTGAGACAGAGACAGCGGCAGAGACAGACACGGAGACAGGGACAGAGACACAGACAGAAACAGAGACGGAGGCAAAAACCGAGACAGAGACAGAGACGGAGACAGAGGCAGAGACAGGGGGAGAGACAGCGACAGAGACAGAGACAGAGACAGAGACAGAGACAGAGACAGAGACAGAGACAGAGACAGAGACAGAGACAGAGACAGAGACAGAGACAGAGACAGAGACAGAGACAGAGACAGAGACAGAGACAGAGACAGAGACAGAGGCAGAGACAGAGACAGAGACAGAGACAGACACAGAGACATAGACGGAGATAGAGACAGAGACAGAGACAGAGACAGAGACAGAGACAGAGACAGAGACAGAGACAGAGACAGAGACAGAGACATAGACGGAGATAGAGACAGAGACAGAGACAGGGACGGAGACAGAGACGGAGACAAAGACCGAGACAGAGACAGAGACGGAGACAGAGGCAGAGACAGAGCCGGGGTCAGAGACGGAGACAGAGACAGAGGGAGAGACAGCGAGAGAGGCAGAGACAGAAACAGAGACAGAGACAGATACGGAGACAGAGACAGAGGCAGAGACAGAGACAGAGACAGAGACAGAGACGGAGACAGAGACAGAGACAGAGACAGAGACAGAGACAGAGACAGAGACAGCGACAGAGACAGAGACAGAGACAGAGCCAGGGACAGAGACGGAGACAGAGACAGAGACTGGGACAGAGACAGAGCCAGACACAGAGACGCAGACGGAGACAGAGACAGCGACACAGACAGGGACAGCAACAGAGTCAGAGGCAGAGATGGACACAGAGACAGAGACAGAGACTGAGACAGAGACAGAGGCAGAGACAGAGACAGAGACGGAGACAGAGACAGAGACAGAGACTGAGTCAGAGACAGAGACAGCGGCAGAGACAGAGACGGAAACGAAGACGAAGACAGAGGCAGAGGCAGGGCCAGGGACAGTGACGGAGACAGGGACAGAGGGAGAGACAGCGACAGAGACAGAGACTGAGACAGAGACAGAGACAGAGACAGAGACAGAGACAGAGACAGAGACAGAGACAGAGGCAGAGACGGTGACAGAGGCAGAGACAGAGCCAGGGACAGAGACGGAGACAGAGACCGAGGAAGAGGCAGAGACAGAGACACAGACCGAGGAAGAGGCAGAGACAGAGACAGAGACAGAGACAGAGACAGAGACAGAGACAGAGACAGAGACAGAGACAGAGACAGAGACAGAGACAGAGACAGAGACAGAGACAGAGACGGAGATAGAGACGGAGACAGAGTCAGAGACAGAGACAGAGACTGAGACAGAGACAGAGCCAGGGACAGAGACAGAGCCAGGGACAGAGACAGAGAGAGGGACAGAGACGGAGACAAAGACCGAGACAGAGACAGAGACGGAGACAGAGGCAGAGACAGAGCCAGGGACTGAGACTGAGACAGAGACAGCGGCAGAGACAGACACGGAGACAGGGACAGAGACACAGACAGAGACAGAGACGGAGGCAAAAACCGAGACAGAGACAGAGACGGAGACAGAGGCAGAGACAGGGGGAGAGACAGCGACAGAGACAGAGACAGAGACAGAGACAGAGACAGAGACAGAGACAGAGACAGAGACAGAGACAGAGACAGAGACAGAGACAGAGACAGAGACAGAGACAGAGGCAGAGACAGAGACAGAGACAGAGACAGACACAGAGACATAGACGGAGATAGAGACAGAGACAGAGACAGAGACAGAGACAGAGACAGAGACAGAGACAGAGACAGAGACAGAGACAGAGACAGAGACAGAGACAGAGACAGAGACAGAGACAGAGACAGAGACAGAGACAGAGACGGAGACAGAGACGGAGACAAAGACCGAGACAGAGACAGAGACGGAGACAGAGGCAGAGACAGAGCCGGGGTCAGAGACGGAGACAGAGACAGAGGGAGAGACAGCGAGAGAGGCAGAGACAGAAACAGAGACAGAGACAGATACGGAGACAGAGACAGAGGCAGAGACAGAGACAGAGACAGAGACAGAGACGGAGACAGAGACAGAGACAGAGACAGAGACAGAGACAGAGACAGAGACAGAGACAGCGACAGAGACAGAGACAGAGACAGAGCCAGGGACAGAGACGGAGACAGAGACAGAGACTGGGACAGAGACAGAGCCAGACACAGAGACGCAGACGGAGACAGAGACAGCGACACAGACAGGGACAGCAACAGAGTCAGAGGCAGAGATGGACACAGAGACAGAGACAGAGACTGAGACAGAGACAGAGGCAGAGACAGAGACAGAGACGGAGACAGAGACAGAGACAGAGACTGAGTCAGAGACAGAGACAGCGGCAGAGACAGAGACGGAGACAGAGACCGAGGAAGAGGCAGAGACAGAGACACAGACCGAGGAAGAGGCAGAGACAGAGACAGAGACAGAGACAGAGACAGAGACAGAGACAGAGACAGAGACAGAGACAGAGACAGAGACAGAGACAGAGACAGAGACAGAGACAGAGACAGAGACAGAGACAGAGACAGAGACAGAGACAGAGACAGAGACAGAGACGGAGATAGAGACGGAGACAGAGTCAGAGACAGAGACAGAGACTGAGACAGAGACAGAGCCAGGGACAGAGACAGAGCCAGGGACAGAGACAGAGAGAGGGACAGAGACGGAGACAAAGACCGAGACAGAGACAGAGACGGAGACAGAGGCAGAGACAGAGCCAGGGACTGAGACTGAGACAGAGACAGCGGCAGAGACAGACACGGAGACAGGGACAGAGACACAGACAGAGACAGAGACGGAGGCAAAAACCGAGACAGAGACAGAGACGGAGACAGAGGCAGAGACAGGGGGAGAGACAGCGACAGAGACAGAGACAGAGACAGAGACAGAGACAGAGACAGAGACAGAGACAGAGACAGAGACAGAGACAGAGACAGAGACAGAGACAGAGACAGAGACAGAGACAGAGACAGAGACAGAGACAGAGGCAGAGACAGAGACAGAGACAGAGACAGACACAGAGACAGAGACAGAGACAGAGACAGAGACAGAGACAGAGACAGAGGCAGAGACAGAGACAGAGACAGAGACAGACACAGAGACATAGACGGAGATAGAGACAGAGACAGAGACAGAGACAGAGACAGAGACAGAGACAGAGACAGAGACAGAGACAGAGACAGAGACAGAGACAGAGACAGAGACAGAGACAGAGACAGAGACGGAGACAGAGACGGAGACAAAGACCGAGACAGAGACAGAGACGGAGACAGAGGCAGAGACAGAGCCGGGGTCAGAGACGGAGACAGAGACAGAGGGAGAGACAGCGAGAGAGGCAGAGACAGAAACAGAGACAGAGACAGATACGGAGACAGAGACAGAGGCAGAGACAGAGACAGAGACAGAGACAGAGACGGAGACAGAGACAGAGACAGAGACAGAGACAGAGACAGAGACAGAGACAGAGACAGCGACAGAGACAGAGACAGAGACAGAGCCAGGGACAGAGACGGAGACAGAGACAGAGACTGGGACAGAGACAGAGCCAGACACAGAGACGCAGACGGAGACAGAGACAGCGACACAGACAGGGACAGCAACAGAGTCAGAGGCAGAGATGGACACAGAGACAGAGACAGAGACTGAGACAGAGACAGAGGCAGAGACAGAGACAGAGACGGAGACAGAGACAGAGACAGAGACTGAGTCAGAGACAGAGACAGCGGCAGAGACAGAGACGGAGACAGAGACCGAGGAAGAGGCAGAGACAGAGACACAGACCGAGGAAGAGGCAGAGACAGAGACAGAGACAGAGACAGAGACAGAGACAGAGACAGAGACAGAGACAGAGACAGAGACAGAGACAGAGACAGAGACAGAGACAGAGACAGAGACAGAGACAGAGACAGAGACAGAGACAGAGACAGAGACAGAGACAGAGACGGAGATAGAGACGGAGACAGAGTCAGAGACAGAGACAGAGACTGAGACAGAGACAGAGCCAGGGACAGAGACAGAGCCAGGGACAGAGACAGAGAGAGGGACAGAGACGGAGACAAAGACCGAGACAGAGACAGAGACGGAGACAGAGGCAGAGACAGAGCCAGGGACTGAGACTGAGACAGAGACAGCGGCAGAGACAGCGGCAGAGACAGAGACGGAAACGAAGACGAAGACAGAGGCAGAGGCAGGGCCAGGGACAGTGACGGAGACAGGGACAGAGGGAGAGACAGCGACAGAGACAGAGACTGAGACAGAGACAGAGACAGAGACAGAGACAGAGACAGAGACAGAGACAGAGACAGAGACAGAGGCAGAGACGGTGACAGAGGCAGAGACAGAGCCAGGGACAGAGACGGAGACAGAGACCGAGGAAGAGGCAGAGACAGAGACACAGACCGAGGAAGAGGCAGAGACAGAGACAGAGACAGAGACAGAGACAGAGACAGAGACAGAGACAGAGACAGAGACAGAGACAGAGACAGAGACAGAGACGGAGATAGAGACGGAGACAGAGTCAGAGACAGAGACAGAGACTGAGACAGAGACAGAGCCAGGGACAGAGACAGCGGCAGAGACAGAGACGGAGACAGAGACCGAGGAAGAGGCAGAGACAGAGACACAGACCGAGGAAGAGGCAGAGACAGAGACAGAGACAGAGACAGAGACAGAGACAGAGACAGAGACAGAGACAGAGACAGAGACAGAGACAGAGACAGAGACAGAGACAGAGACAGAGACAGAGACAGAGACAGAGACAGAGACAGAGACAGAGACAGAGACAGAGACAGAGACAGAGACAGAGACAGAGACGGAGATAGAGACGGAGACAGAGTCAGAGACAGAGACAGAGACTGAGACAGAGACAGAGCCAGGGACAGAGACAGAGCCAGGGACAGAGACAGAGAGAGGGACAGAGACGGAGACAAAGACCGAGACAGAGACAGAGACGGAGACAGAGGCAGAGACAGAGCCAGGGACTGAGACTGAGACAGAGACAGCGGCAGAGACAGACACGGAGACAGGGACAGAGACACAGACAGAGACAGAGACGGAGGCAAAAACCGAGACAGAGACAGAGACGGAGACAGAGGCAGAGACAGGGGGAGAGACAGCGACAGAGACAGAGACAGAGACAGAGACAGAGACAGAGACAGAGACAGAGACAGAGACAGAGACAGAGACAGAGACAGAGACAGAGACAGAGACAGAGACAGAGACAGAGACAGAGACAGAGGCAGAGACAGAGACAGAGACAGAGACAGACACAGAGACATAGACGGAGATAGAGACAGAGACAGAGACAGAGACAGAGACAGAGACAGAGACAGAGACAGAGACAGAGACAGAGACAGAGACAGAGACAGAGACAGAGACAGAGACAGAGACAGAGACAGAGACGGAGACAGAGACGGAGACAAAGACCGAGACAGAGACAGAGACGGAGACAGAGGCAGAGACAGAGCCGGGGTCAGAGACGGAGACAGAGACAGAGGGAGAGACAGCGAGAGAGGCAGAGACAGAAACAGAGACAGAGACAGATACGGAGACAGAGACAGAGGCAGAGACAGAGACAGAGACAGAGACAGAGACGGAGACAGAGACAGAGACAGAGACAGAGACAGAGACAGAGACAGAGACAGAGACAGCGACAGAGACAGAGACAGAGACAGAGCCAGGGACAGAGACGGAGACAGAGACAGAGACTGGGACAGAGACAGAGCCAGACACAGAGACGCAGACGGAGACAGAGACAGCGACACAGACAGGGACAGCAACAGAGTCAGAGGCAGAGATGGACACAGAGACAGAGACAGAGACTGAGACAGAGACAGAGGCAGAGACAGAGACAGAGACGGAGACAGAGACAGAGACAGAGACTGAGTCAGAGACAGAGACAGCGGCAGAGACAGAGACGGAAACGAAGACGAAGACAGAGGCAGAGGCAGGGCCAGGGACAGTGACGGAGACAGGGACAGAGGGAGAGACAGCGACAGAGACAGAGACTGAGACAGAGACAGAGACAGAGACAGAGACAGAGACAGAGACAGAGACAGAGACAGAGACAGAGGCAGAGACGGTGACAGAGGCAGAGACAGAGCCAGGGACAGAGACGGAGACAGAGACCGAGGAAGAGGCAGAGACAGAGACACAGACCGAGGAAGAGGCAGAGACAGAGACAGAGACAGAGACAGAGACAGAGACAGAGACAGAGACAGAGACAGAGACAGAGACAGAGACAGAGACAGAGACGGAGATAGAGACGGAGACAGAGTCAGAGACAGAGACAGAGACTGAGACAGAGACAGAGCCAGGGACAGAGACAGAGCCAGGGACAGAGACAGAGAGAGGGACAGAGGCGGAGACAAAGACCGAGACAGAGACAGAGACGGAGACAGAGGCAGAGACAGAGCCAGGGACTGAGACTGAGACAGAGACAGCGGCAGAGACAGACACGGAGACAGGGACAGAGACACAGACAGAAACAGAGACGGAGGCAAAAACCGAGACAGAGACAGAGACGGAGACAGAGGCAGAGACAGGGGGAGAGACAGCGACAGAGACAGAGACAGAGACAGAGACAGAGACAGAGACAGAGACAGAGACAGAGACAGAGACAGAGACAGAGACAGAGACAGAGACAGAGACAGAGACAGAGACAGAGACAGAGGCAGAGACAGAGACAGAGACAGAGACAGACACAGAGACATAGACGGAGATAGAGACAGAGACAGAGACAGAGACAGAGACAGAGACAGAGACAGAGACAGAGACAGAGACAGAGACAGAGACAGAGACAGAGACATAGACGGAGATAGAGACAGAGACAGAGACAGGGACGGAGACAGAGACGGAGACAAAGACCGAGACAGAGACAGAGACGGAGACAGAGGCAGAGACAGAGCCGGGGTCAGAGACGGAGACAGAGACAGAGGGAGAGACAGCGAGAGAGGCAGAGACAGAAACAGAGACAGAGACAGATACGGAGACAGAGACAGAGGCAGAGACAGAGACAGAGACAGAGACAGAGACGGAGACAGAGACAGAGACAGAGACAGAGACAGAGACAGAGACAGAGACAGCGACAGAGACAGAGACAGAGACAGAGCCAGGGACAGAGACGGAGACAGAGACAGAGACTGGGACAGAGACAGAGCCAGACACAGAGACGCAGACGGAGACAGAGACAGCGACACAGACAGGGACAGCAACAGAGTCAGAGGCAGAGATGGACACAGAGACAGAGACAGAGACTGAGACAGAGACAGAGGCAGAGACAGAGACAGAGACGGAGACAGAGACAGAGACAGAGACTGAGTCAGAGACAGAGACAGCGGCAGAGACAGAGACGGAAACGAAGACGAAGACAGAGGCAGAGGCAGGGCCAGGGACAGTGACGGAGACAGGGACAGAGGGAGAGACAGCGACAGAGACAGAGACTGAGACAGAGACAGAGACAGAGACAGAGACAGAGACAGAGACAGAGACAGAGACAGAGACAGAGACAGAGGCAGAGACGGTGACAGAGGCAGAGACAGAGCCAGGGACAGAGACGGAGACAGAGACCGAGGAAGAGGCAGAGACAGAGACACAGACCGAGGAAGAGGCAGAGACAGAGACAGAGACAGAGACAGAGACAGAGACAGAGACAGAGACAGAGACAGAGACAGAGACAGAGACAGAGACAGAGACAGAGACAGAGACAGAGACAGAGACAGAGACAGAGACGGAGATAGAGACGGAGACAGAGTCAGAGACAGAGACAGAGACTGAGACAGAGACAGAGCCAGGGACAGAGACAGAGCCAGGGACAGAGACAGAGAGAGGGACAGAGACGGAGACAAAGACCGAGACAGAGACAGAGACGGAGACAGAGGCAGAGACAGAGCCAGGGACTGAGACTGAGACAGAGACAGCGGCAGAGACAGACACGGAGACAGGGACAGAGACACAGACAGAGACAGAGACGGAGGCAAAAACCGAGACAGAGACAGAGACGGAGACAGAGGCAGAGACAGAGCCAGGGACAGAGACGGAGTCTGGCACAGAGGGAGAGACAGCGACAGAGACAGAGACAGAGACAGAGACGGAGGCAAAAACCGAGACAGAGACAGAGACGGAGACAGAGGCAGAGACAGAGCCAGGGACAGAGACGGAGTCTGGCACAGAGAGAGAGACAGCGACAGAGACAGCGACAGAGACAGAGACGGAGACAAAGACCGAGACAGAGACAGAGACGGAGACAGAGGCAGAGACAGAGCCAGGGACAGAGACGGAGACAGAGACAGAGGGAGAGACAGCAACAGAGACAGAGACAGAGACAGAGACAGAGACAGAGACAGAGACAGAGACAGAGACAGAGACAGAGACGGAGGCAAAAACCGAGACAGAGACAGAGACAGAGACGGAGATAGAGACAGAGGCAGATACAGAGACGGAGACAGAGGCAGAGACAGAGCCAGAGACAGAGACGGAGACAGAGACAGAGACAGAGACAGAGACAGAGACAGAGACAGAGACAGAGACAGAGACAGAGACAGAGACAGAGACAGGGGGAGAGACAGCGACAGAGACAGAGACAGAGACGGAGACAGAGGCAGAGACAGAGACGGAGACAGAGGCAGAGACAGAGACAGCGGCAGAGACAGACACGGAGACAGGGACAGAGACACAGACAGAGACAGAGACGGAGGCAAAAACCGAGACAGAGACAGAGACGGAGACAGAGGCAGAGACAGGGGGAGAGACAGCGACAGAGACAGAGACAGAGACAGAGACAGAGACAGAGACAGAGACAGAGACAGAGACAGAGACAGAGACAGAGACAGAGACAGAGACAGAGACAGGGACAGAGACAGAGACAGAGACAGAGACAGAGGCAGAGACAGAGACAGAGACAGAGACAGACACAGAGACAGAGACAGAGACAGAGACAGAGACAGAGACAGAGACAGAGGCAGAGACAGAGACAGAGACAGAGACAGACACAGAGACATAGACGGAGATAGAGACAGAGACAGAGACAGAGACAGAGACAGAGACAGAGACAGAGACAGAGACAGAGACAGAGACAGAGACAGAGACAGAGACAGAGACAGAGACAGAGACAGAGACAGAGACAGAGACAGAGACGGAGACAGAGACGGAGACAAAGACCGAGACAGAGACAGAGACGGAGACAGAGGCAGAGACAGAGCCGGGGTCAGAGACGGAGACAGAGACAGAGGGAGAGACAGCGAGAGAGGCAGAGACAGAAACAGAGACAGAGACAGATACGGAGACAGAGACAGAGGCAGAGACAGAGACAGAGACAGAGACAGAGACGGAGACAGAGACAGAGACAGAGACAGAGACAGAGACAGAGACAGAGACAGAGACAGCGACAGAGACAGAGACAGAGACAGAGCCAGGGACAGAGACGGAGACAGAGACAGAGACTGGGACAGAGACAGAGCCAGACACAGAGACGCAGACGGAGACAGAGACAGCGACACAGACAGGGACAGCAACAGAGTCAGAGGCAGAGATGGACACAGAGACAGAGACAGAGACTGAGACAGAGACAGAGGCAGAGACAGAGACAGAGACGGAGACAGAGACAGAGACAGAGACTGAGTCAGAGACAGAGACAGCGGCAGAGACAGAGACGGAGACAGAGACCGAGGAAGAGGCAGAGACAGAGACACAGACCGAGGAAGAGGCAGAGACAGAGACAGAGACAGAGACAGAGACAGAGACAGAGACAGAGGCAGAGACAGAGACAGAGACAGAGACAGAGACAGAGACAGAGACAGAGACAGAGACAGAGACAGAGACAGAGACAGAGACAGAGACAGAGACAGAGACAGAGACAGAGACGGAGATAGAGACGGAGACAGAGTCAGAGACAGAGACAGAGACTGAGACAGAGACAGAGCCAGGGACAGAGACAGAGCCAGGGACAGAGACAGAGAGAGGGACAGAGACGGAGACAAAGACCGAGACAGAGACAGAGACGGAGACAGAGGCAGAGACAGAGCCAGGGACTGAGACTGAGACAGAGACAGCGGCAGAGACAGACACGGAGACAGGGACAGAGACACAGACAGAGACAGAGACGGAGGCAAAAACCGAGACAGAGACAGAGACGGAGACAGAGGCAGAGACAGGGGGAGAGACAGCGACAGAGACAGAGACAGAGACAGAGACAGAGACAGAGACAGAGACAGAGACAGAGACAGAGACAGAGACAGAGACAGAGACAGAGACAGAGACAGAGACAGAGACAGAGACAGAGACAGAGACAGAGGCAGAGACAGAGACAGAGACAGAGACAGACACAGAGACATAGACGGAGATAGAGACAGAGACAGAGACAGAGACAGAGACAGAGACAGAGACAGAGACAGAGACAGAGACAGAGACGGAGATAGAGACAGAGACAGAGACAGAGACAGAGACAGAGACGGAGATAGAGACGGAGACAGAGTCAGAGACAGAGACAGAGACTGAGACAGAGACAGAGCCAGGGACAGAGACAGCGGCAGAGACAGAGACGGAGACAGAGACCGAGGAAGAGGCAGAGACAGAGACACAGACCGAGGAAGAGGCAGAGACAGAGACAGAGACAGAGACAGAGACAGAGACAGAGACAGAGACAGAGACAGAGACAGAGACAGAGACAGAGACAGAGACAGAGACAGAGACAGAGACAGAGACAGAGACAGAGACAGAGACAGAGACAGAGACAGAGACAGAGACAGAGACAGAGACAGAGACGGAGATAGAGACGGAGACAGAGTCAGAGACAGAGACAGAGACTGAGACAGAGACAGAGCCAGGGACAGAGACAGAGCCAGGGACAGAGACAGAGAGAGGGACAGAGACGGAGACAAAGACCGAGACAGAGACAGAGACGGAGACAGAGGCAGAGACAGAGCCAGGGACTGAGACTGAGACAGAGACAGCGGCAGAGACAGACACGGAGACAGGGACAGAGACACAGACAGAGACAGAGACGGAGGCAAAAACCGAGACAGAGACAGAGACGGAGACAGAGGCAGAGACAGGGGGAGAGACAGCGACAGAGACAGAGACAGAGACAGAGACAGAGACAGAGACAGAGACAGAGACAGAGACAGAGACAGAGACAGAGACAGAGACAGAGACAGAGACAGAGACAGAGACAGAGACAGAGACAGAGACAGAGACAGAGGCAGAGACAGAGACAGAGACAGAGACAGACACAGAGACATAGACGGAGATAGAGACAGAGACAGAGACAGAGACAGAGACAGAGACAGAGACAGAGACAGAGACAGAGACAGAGACAGAGACAGAGACAGAGACAGAGACAGAGACAGAGACAGAGACAGAGACGGAGACAGAGACGGAGACAAAGACCGAGACAGAGACAGAGACAGAGACTGAGACAGAGACAGAGCCAGGGACAGAGACAGAGCCAGGGACAGAGACAGAGAGAGGGACAGAGACGGAGACAAAGACCGAGACAGAGACAGAGACGGAGACAGAGGCAGAGACAGAGCCAGGGACTGAGACTGAGACAGAGACAGCGGCAGAGACAGACACGGAGACAGGGACAGAGACACAGACAGAGACAGAGACGGAGGCAAAAACCGAGACAGAGACAGAGACGGAGACAGAGGCAGAGACAGAGCCAGGGACAGAGACGGAGTCTGGCACAGAGGGAGAGACAGCGACAGAGACAGAGACAGAGACAGAGACGGAGGCAAAAACCGAGACAGAGACAGAGACGGAGACAGAGGCAGAGACAGAGCCAGGGACAGAGACGGAGTCTGGCACAGAGAGAGAGACAGCGACAGAGACAGCGACAGAGACAGAGACGGAGACAAAGACCGAGACAGAGACAGAGACGGAGACAGAGGCAGAGACAGAGCCAGGGACAGAGACGGAGACAGAGACAGAGGGAGAGACAGCAACAGAGACAGAGACAGAGACAGAGACAGAGACAGAGACAGAGACAGAGACAGAGACAGAGACAGAGACGGAGGCAAAAACCGAGACAGAGACAGAGACAGAGACGGAGATAGAGACAGAGGCAGATACAGAGACGGAGACAGAGGCAGAGACAGAGCCAGAGACAGAGACGGAGACAGAGACAGAGACAGAGACAGAGACAGAGACAGAGACAGAGACAGAGACAGAGACAGAGACAGAGACAGAGACAGAGACAGGGGGAGAGACAGCGACAGAGACAGAGACAGAGACGGAGACAGAGGCAGAGACAGAGACGGAGACAGAGGCAGAGACAGAGACAGCGGCAGAGACAGACACGGAGACAGGGACAGAGACACAGACAGAGACAGAGACGGAGGCAAAAACCGAGACAGAGACAGAGACGGAGACAGAGGCAGAGACAGGGGGAGAGACAGCGACAGAGACAGAGACAGAGACAGAGACAGAGACAGAGACAGAGACAGAGACAGAGACAGAGACAGAGACAGAGACAGAGACAGAGACAGAGACAGAGACAGAGACAGAGACAGAGACAGAGACAGAGGCAGAGACAGAGACAGAGACAGAGACAGACACAGAGACAGAGACAGAGACAGAGACAGAGACAGAGACAGAGACAGAGGCAGAGACAGAGACAGAGACAGAGACAGACACAGAGACATAGACGGAGATAGAGACAGAGACAGAGACAGAGACAGAGACAGAGACAGAGACAGAGACAGAGACAGAGACAGAGACAGAGACAGAGACAGAGACAGAGACAGAGACAGAGACAGAGACAGAGACAGAGACAGAGACGGAGACAGAGACGGAGACAAAGACCGAGACAGAGACAGAGACGGAGACAGAGGCAGAGACAGAGCCGGGGTCAGAGACGGAGACAGAGACAGAGGGAGAGACAGCGAGAGAGGCAGAGACAGAAACAGAGACAGAGACAGATACGGAGACAGAGACAGAGGCAGAGACAGAGACAGAGACAGAGACAGAGACGGAGACAGAGACAGAGACAGAGACAGAGACAGAGACAGAGACAGAGACAGAGACAGCGACAGAGACAGAGACAGAGACAGAGCCAGGGACAGAGACGGAGACAGAGACAGAGACTGGGACAGAGACAGAGCCAGACACAGAGACGCAGACGGAGACAGAGACAGCGACACAGACAGGGACAGCAACAGAGTCAGAGGCAGAGATGGACACAGAGACAGAGACAGAGACTGAGACAGAGACAGAGGCAGAGACAGAGACAGAGACGGAGACAGAGACAGAGACAGAGACTGAGTCAGAGACAGAGACAGCGGCAGAGACAGAGACGGAGACAGAGACCGAGGAAGAGGCAGAGACAGAGACACAGACCGAGGAAGAGGCAGAGACAGAGACAGAGACAGAGACAGAGACAGAGACAGAGACAGAGACAGAGACAGAGACAGAGACAGAGACAGAGACAGAGACAGAGACAGAGACAGAGACAGAGACAGAGACAGAGACAGAGACAGAGACAGAGACAGAGACAGAGACGGAGATAGAGACGGAGACAGAGTCAGAGACAGAGACAGAGACTGAGACAGAGACAGAGCCAGGGACAGAGACAGAGCCAGGGACAGAGACAGAGAGAGGGACAGAGACGGAGACAAAGACCGAGACAGAGACAGAGACGGAGACAGAGGCAGAGACAGAGCCAGGGACTGAGACTGAGACAGAGACAGCGGCAGAGACAGACACGGAGACAGGGACAGAGACACAGACAGAGACAGAGACGGAGGCAAAAACCGAGACAGAGACAGAGACGGAGACAGAGGCAGAGACAGGGGGAGAGACAGCGACAGAGACAGAGACAGAGACAGAGACAGAGACAGAGACAGAGACAGAGACAGAGACAGAGACAGAGACAGAGACAGAGACAGAGACAGAGACAGAGACAGAGACAGAGACAGAGACAGAGACAGAGGCAGAGACAGAGACAGAGACAGAGACAGACACAGAGACATAGACGGAGATAGAGACAGAGACAGAGACAGAGACAGAGACAGAGACAGAGACAGAGACAGAGACAGAGACAGAGACGGAGATAGAGACAGAGACAGAGACAGAGACAGAGACAGAGACGGAGATAGAGACGGAGACAGAGTCAGAGACAGAGACAGAGACTGAGACAGAGACAGAGCCAGGGACAGAGACAGCGGCAGAGACAGAGACGGAGACAGAGACCGAGGAAGAGGCAGAGACAGAGACACAGACCGAGGAAGAGGCAGAGACAGAGACAGAGACAGAGACAGAGACAGAGACAGAGACAGAGACAGAGACAGAGACAGAGACAGAGACAGAGACAGAGACAGAGACAGAGACAGAGACAGAGACAGAGACAGAGACAGAGACAGAGACAGAGACAGAGACAGAGACAGAGACAGAGACAGAGACAGAGACGGAGATAGAGACGGAGACAGAGTCAGAGACAGAGACAGAGACTGAGACAGAGACAGAGCCAGGGACAGAGACAGAGCCAGGGACAGAGACAGAGAGAGGGACAGAGACGGAGACAAAGACCGAGACAGAGACAGAGACGGAGACAGAGGCAGAGACAGAGCCAGGGACTGAGACTGAGACAGAGACAGCGGCAGAGACAGACACGGAGACAGGGACAGAGACACAGACAGAGACAGAGACGGAGGCAAAAACCGAGACAGAGACAGAGACGGAGACAGAGGCAGAGACAGGGGGAGAGACAGCGACAGAGACAGAGACAGAGACAGAGACAGAGACAGAGACAGAGACAGAGACAGAGACAGAGACAGAGACAGAGACAGAGACAGAGACAGAGACAGAGACAGAGACAGAGACAGAGACAGAGACAGAGGCAGAGACAGAGACAGAGACAGAGACAGACACAGAGACATAGACGGAGATAGAGACAGAGACAGAGACAGAGACAGAGACAGAGACAGAGACAGAGACAGAGACAGAGACAGAGACAGAGACAGAGACAGAGACAGAGACAGAGACAGAGACAGAGACAGAGACGGAGACAGAGACGGAGACAAAGACCGAGACAGAGACAGAGACGGAGACAGAGGCAGAGACAGAGCCGGGGTCAGAGACGGAGACAGAGACAGAGGGAGAGACAGCGAGAGAGGCAGAGACAGAAACAGAGACAGAGACAGATACGGAGACAGAGACAGAGGCAGAGACAGAGACAGAGACAGAGACAGAGACGGAGACAGAGACAGAGACAGAGACAGAGACAGAGACAGAGACAGAGACAGAGACAGCGACAGAGACAGAGACAGAGACAGAGCCAGGGACAGAGACGGAGACAGAGACAGAGACTGGGACAGAGACAGAGCCAGACACAGAGACGCAGACGGAGACAGAGACAGCGACACAGACAGGGACAGCAACAGAGTCAGAGGCAGAGATGGACACAGAGACAGAGACAGAGACTGAGACAGAGACAGAGGCAGAGACAGAGACAGAGACGGAGACAGAGACAGAGACAGAGACTGAGTCAGAGACAGAGACAGCGGCAGAGACAGAGACGGAAACGAAGACGAAGACAGAGGCAGAGGCAGGGCCAGGGACAGTGACGGAGACAGGGACAGAGGGAGAGACAGCGACAGAGACAGAGACTGAGACAGAGACAGAGACAGAGACAGAGACAGAGACAGAGACAGAGACAGAGACAGAGACAGAGACAGAGGCAGAGACGGTGACAGAGGCAGAGACAGAGCCAGGGACAGAGACGGAGACAGAGACCGAGGAAGAGGCAGAGACAGAGACACAGACCGAGGAAGAGGCAGAGACAGAGACAGAGACAGAGACAGAGACAGAGACAGAGACAGAGACAGAGACAGAGACAGAGACAGAGACAGAGACAGAGACGGAGATAGAGACGGAGACAGAGTCAGAGACAGAGACAGAGACTGAGACAGAGACAGAGCCAGGGACAGAGACAGCGGCAGAGACAGAGACGGAGACAGAGACCGAGGAAGAGGCAGAGACAGAGACACAGACCGAGGAAGAGGCAGAGACAGAGACAGAGACAGAGACAGAGACAGAGACAGAGACAGAGACAGAGACAGAGACAGAGACAGAGACAGAGACAGAGACAGAGACAGAGACAGAGACAGAGACAGAGACAGAGACAGAGACAGAGACAGAGACAGAGACAGAGACAGAGACAGAGACAGAGACAGAGACGGAGATAGAGACGGAGACAGAGTCAGAGACAGAGACAGAGACTGAGACAGAGACAGAGCCAGGGACAGAGACAGAGCCAGGGACAGAGACAGAGAGAGGGACAGAGACGGAGACAAAGACCGAGACAGAGACAGAGACGGAGACAGAGGCAGAGACAGAGCCAGGGACTGAGACTGAGACAGAGACAGCGGCAGAGACAGACACGGAGACAGGGACAGAGACACAGACAGAGACAGAGACGGAGGCAAAAACCGAGACAGAGACAGAGACGGAGACAGAGGCAGAGACAGGGGGAGAGACAGCGACAGAGACAGAGACAGAGACAGAGACAGAGACAGAGACAGAGACAGAGACAGAGACAGAGACAGAGACAGAGACAGAGACAGAGACAGAGACAGAGACAGAGACAGAGACAGAGACAGAGACAGAGGCAGAGACAGAGACAGAGACAGAGACAGACACAGAGACATAGACGGAGATAGAGACAGAGACAGAGACAGAGACAGAGACAGAGACAGAGACAGAGACAGAGACAGAGACAGAGACAGAGACAGAGACAGAGACAGAGACAGAGACAGAGACAGAGACAGAGACGGAGACAGAGACGGAGACAAAGACCGGGACAGAGACAGAGACGGAGACAGAGGCAGAGACAGAGCCGGGGTCAGAGACGGAGACAGAGACAGAGGGAGAGACAGCGAGAGAGGCAGAGACAGAAACAGAGACAGAGACAGATACGGAGACAGAGACAGAGGCAGAGACAGAGACAGAGACAGAGACAGAGACGGAGACAGAGACAGAGACAGAGACAGAGACAGAGACAGAGACAGAGACAGAGACAGCGACAGAGACAGAGACAGAGACAGAGCCAGGGACAGAGACGGAGACAGAGACAGAGACTGGGACAGAGACAGAGCCAGACACAGAGACGCAGACGGAGACAGAGACAGCGACACAGACAGGGACAGCAACAGAGTCAGAGGCAGAGATGGACACAGAGACAGAGACAGAGACTGAGACAGAGACAGAGGCAGAGACAGAGACAGAGACGGAGACAGAGACAGAGACAGAGACTGAGTCAGAGACAGAGACAGCGGCAGAGACAGAGACGGAAACGAAGACGAAGACAGAGGC
>CAMAOD020000135.1:2797500-2862500 GCA_945859595.2 Megachile willughbiella
AGACAGAGACACAGACCGAGGAAGAGGCAGAGACAGAGACAGAGACAGAGACAGAGACAGAGACAGAGACAGAGACTGAGACAGAGACAGCGAGAGAGACAGAGACAAAAATGGAGACAGAGACAGATACGGAGACAGAGACAGAGGCAGAGACAGAGACAGAGAGAGAGACGGATACAGAGACAGAGACAGAGACAGAGACAGAGACATAGACGGAGATAGAGACAGAGACAGAGACAGGGACGGAGACAGAGACGGAGACAAAGACCGAGACAGAGACAGAGACGGAGACAGAGGCAGAGACAGAGCCAGGGACAGAGACGGAGACAGAGACAGAGGGAGAGACAGCGAGAGAGACAGAGACAGAAACAGAGGCAGAGACAGATACGGAGACAGAGACAGAGGCAGAGACAGAGACAGAGACAGAGACAGAGACAGAGACAGAGACAGAGACAGAGACAGAGACAGAGACAGAGGCAGAGACAGAGACGGAGACAAAGACCGAAACGGAGACAGAGACAGAGGGAGAGGCAGCGACAGGGACGGGGACAGAGACGGAGACAATGACCGAGACAGAGACAGAGACAGAGACAGAGACAGAGACAGAGACAGAGACGGAGCCAGGGACAGAGACGGAGACAGAGACAGAGGGAGAGACAGCGAGAGAGACAGAGACAGAAACGGAGACAGAGACAGATACGGAGACAGAGACAGAGGCAGAGACAGCGACAGAGACAGAGACAGAGACATAGACAGAAGGGCAGGAGACAAAGTCGGAGGCAGAGGGGCAGGAGACAAAGACGGAGACAAGGACGGAGACAAAGACGGACACGGAGACAGAGACGGAGACAGAGACAGAGACAGAGACAGAGACAGAGCCAGAGACAGAGGCAGAGACAGAGACAGAGACTGAGACAGAGACAGAGACAGAGACAGAGACAGAGACAGAGGGAGAGACAGAGACAGAAACAGAGACAGAGACAGAGGCAGAGACAGAGACAGGGACGGAGACGGAAACAGAGACAGATGGAGAGACAGCGAGTGAGACAGAGACAGAAACGGAGACAGAGACACATACGGAGACAGAGACAGAGGCAGAGACAGCGACAGAGACAGAAACAGAGACATAGACAGAAGGGCAGGAGACAAAGTCGGAGGCAGAGGGGCAGGAGACAAAGACGGAGACAAGGACGGAGACAAAGACGGACACAGAGACAGAGACGTAGACAGAGACAGAGACAGAGACAGAGACAGAGACAGAGACAGAGACAGAGACAGAGACAGAGACAGAGACAGAGACAGAGACAGAGACAGAGACAGAGACAGAGACAGAGACAGAGACAGAGACAGAGACAGAGACAGAGACAGGGACAGAGACAGAGACAGAGACAGAGACAGAGACAGAGACAGAGAGGGAGACAAAGACCGAGACGGAGACAGAGACGGAGACAGAGGCAGAGACAGAGACAGAGACAGAGACGGAGATAGAGACAGAGACAGAGACAGAGACGGAGACAGAGGCAGAGACAGAGCCAGAGACAGAGACAGAGACAGAGACAGAGACAGAGAGGGAGATAGAGACAAAGGCAGATACAGAGACGGAGACAGAGGCAGAGACAGAGCCAGAGACAGCGACGGAGACAAAGACCGAGACGGAGACAGAGACGGAGACAGAGGCAGAGACAGAGACAGAGACAGAGACAGAGACGGAGATAGAGACAGAGGCAGATACAGAGACGGAGACAGAGGCAGAGACAGAGCCACAGACAGAGACAGAGACAGAGACAGGGGGAGAGACAGCGACAGAGGCAGATACAGAGACGGAGACAGAGGCAGAGACAGAGCCAGAGACAGAGACAGAGACAGAGACAGGGGGAGAGACAGCGACAGAGACAGAGACGGTGACAGAGACGGAGATAGAGACAGAGGCAGATACAGAGACGGAGACAGTGGCAGAGACAGAGCCAGAGACAGAGACGGAGACAAAGACCGAGACGGAGGCAGAGACGGAGACAGAGGCAGAGACAGAGACAGAGACAGAGACAGAGACAGAGACAGAGACAGAGACGGAGATAGAGACAGAGACAGAGACAGAGACGGAGACAGAGGCAGAGACGGAGCCAGAGACAGAGACAGAGACAGAGACAGAGACGGAGATAGAGACAGAGGCAGATACAGATACGGAGACAGAGGCAGAGACAGAGCCAGAGACAGAGACAGAGACAGAGACAGGGGAGAGACAGCGGCAGAGACAGAGACAGAGACAGAGACAGAGACAGAGACAGTGGCAGAGACAGAGGCAGAGACAGAGGCAGAGACAGAGACAGAGACAGAGACAGAGACAGAGACAGAGCCAGGGACAGAGACGGAGACAGAGACAGAGGGAGAGACAGCGAGAGAGACAGAGACAGAAACGGAGACAGAGACAGATACGGAGACAGAGACAGAGGCAGAGACAGCGACAGAGACAGAGACAGAGACATAGACAGAAGGGCAGGAGACAAAGTCGGAGGCAGAGGGGCAGGAGACAAAGACGGAGACAAGGACGGAGACAAAGACGGACACAGAGACAGAGACGGAGACAGAGACAGAGCCAGGGACGGAGGCGGAAACAGAGACAGATGGAGAGACAGCGAGAGAGACAGAGACAGAAACGGAGACAGAGACACATACGGAGACAGAGACAGAGGCAGAGACAGCGACAGAGACAGAGACAGAGACGGAGACAGAGACAGAGACAGAGACAGAGACAGAGACAGAGACAGGAGACAGCGACAGAGACAGAGACAGAGACAGAGACAGAGACAGAGACAGAGACAGAGACAGAGACAGAGACAGAGACAGAGACAGAGACAGAGACAGAGACAGAGACAGAGACAGAGACAGAGACAGAGACAGAGACAGAGACAGAGACAGAGATAGAGACAGAGACAGAGATAGAGACAGAGACAGAGACAGAGACAGAGACAGAGGGAGAGACAGCGAGAGAGACAGAGACAGAAACAGAGACAGAGACAGATACGGAGACAGAGACAGAGACAGAGACAGAGACAGAGACAGAGACAGAGACAGAGACAGAGACAGAGACAGAGACAGAGACAGAGACAGAGACAGAGGCAGAGACTGAGACGGAGACAAAGACCGAGACGGAGACAGAGACAGAGACAGAGGCAGAGACAGAGCCCGGAACAGAGACGGAGACAGAGACAGAGGGAGAGACAGAGACAGAAACAGAGACAGAGACAGAGGCAGAGACAGAGCCAGGGACAGAGACGGAGACAGAGACAGAGGGAGAGACAGCGAGAGAGACAGAGACAGAAACAGAGACAGAGACAGATACGGAGACAGAGACAGAGGCAGAGACAGCGACAGAGACAGAGACACAGACAGAAGGGCAGGAGACAAAGTCGGAGGCAGAGGGCAGGAGACAAAGACGGAGACAAGGACGGAGACAAAGACGGACACAGAGACAGAGACGGAGACAGAGACAGAGACAGAGACAGAGACAGAGACAGAGACAGAGACAGGGACAGAGACAGTGACAGAGACAGAGACAGAGACAGAGACAGAGACAGAGACAGAGACAAAGACAGAGACAGAGACAGAGACAGAGACAGAGGCAGAGACAGAGACAGAGACGGAGACAAAGACCGAGACGGAGACAGAGACGGAGACAGAGGCAGAGACAGAGACAGAGGCAGAGACGGAGATAGAGACAGAGACAGAGACAGAGACAGAGACGGAGACAGAGGCAGAGACAGAGCCAGAGACAGAGACAGAGACAGAGACAGAGACGGAGATAGAGACAGAGGCAGATACAGAGACGGAGACAGAGGCAGAGACAGAGACAGAGACGGAGACAGAGACGGAGACAAAGACCGAGACAGAGACAGAGACGGAGACAGAGGCAGAGACAGAGCCAGGGACAGAGACGGAGACAGAGACAGAGGGAGAGACAGCGAGAGAGGCAGAGACAGAAACAGAGACAGAGACAGATACGGAGACAGAGACAGAGGCAGAGACAGAGACAGAGACAGAGACAGAGACGGAGACAGAGACAGAGACAGAGACAGAGACAGAGACAGAGACAGGAGACAGCGACAGAGACAGAGACAGAGACAGAGACAGAGACAGAGACAGAGACAGAGACAGAGACAGAGACAGTGGCAGAGACAGAGACCGAGACAGAGACAGAGACAGAGACATAGACAGAGACAGAGACAGAGACAGAGACAGAGACAGAGACAGAGACAGAGACAGAGACAGAGACAGAGACAGAGACAGAGACAGAGACAGAGACAGAGACAGAGACAGAGACAGAGACAGAGACAGAGACAGAGACAGAGACAGAGACAGAGACGGAGACAAAGACCGAGACAGAGGCAGAGACACAGACAGAGACAGAGACAGAGACAGAGACAGAGACAGAGACGGAGACAAAGACCGAGACAGAGGCAGAGACACAGACAGCGACAGGGACGGAGACAGAGACGGAGACAAAGACCGAGACAGAGGCAGAGACACAGACAGGGACAGAGACAGAGACAGAGACGGAGACAAAGACCGAGACAGAGGCAGAGACACAGACAGCGACAGGGACGGAGACAGAGACGGAGACAAAGACCGAGACAGAGGCAGAGACGGAGACAGAGACAGAGGGAGAGACAGCGAGAGAGACAGAGACAGAAACAGAGACAGATACAGATACGGAGACAGAGACAGAGGCAGAGACAGCGACAGAGACAGAGACAGAGACATAGACAGAAGGGCAGGAGACAAAGTCGGAGGCAGAGGGGCAGGAGACAAAGACGGGCACAGAGACGGAGACGGAGACAGAGACAGAGACAGAGACAGAGACAGAGACAGAGAGAGAGACAGAGACAGGGACAGAGACAGTGACAGAGACAGAGACAGAGACAGAGACAGAGACAAAGACAGAGACAGAGACAGAGACAGAGGCAGAGACAGAGACAGAGACGGAGACAAAGACCGAGACGGAGACAGAGACGGAGACAGAGGCAGAGACAGAGACAGAGGCAGAGACGGAGATAGAGACAGAGACAGAGACGGAGACAGAGGCAGAGACAGAGACAGAGACGGAGACAGAGACGGAGACAAAGACCGAGACAGAGACAGAGACGGAGACAGAGACAGAGACGGAGACAAAGACCGAGACAGAGGCAGAGACACAGACAGCGACAGGGACGGAGACAGAGACGGAGACAAAGACCGAGACAGAGGCAGAGACACAGACAGAGACAAAGACCGAGACAGAGGCAGAGACACAGACAGAGACAGAGACAGAGACAGAGACAGAGACAGAGACAGAGACGGAGACAAAGACCGAGACAGAGGCAGAGACACAGACAGCGACAGGGACGGAGACAGAGACGGAGACAAAGACCGAGACAGAGGCAGAGACACAGACAGAGACAGAGACAGAGACAGAGACAGAGACAGAGACAGAGACAGAGACAGAGACGGAGACAAAGACCGAGACAGAGGCAGAGACACAGACAGCGACAGGGACGGAGACAGAGACGGAGACAAAGACCGAGACAGAGACAGAGACAGAGACCGAGACAGAGGCAGAGACACAGACACAGACAGAGACAGAGACAGAGACAGAGACAGAGACAGAGACAGAGACAGAGACGGAGACAAAGACCGAGACAGAGACAGATACGGAGACAAAGACAGAGGCAGAGACAGAGACAGAGAGAGAGACGGAGACAGAGACAGAGACAGAGACAGAGACAGAGACAGAGACAGAGACAGAGACAGAGACAGAGACATAGACGGAGATAGAGACAGAGACAGAGACAGGGACGGAGACAGAGACGGAGACAAAGACCGAGACAGAGACAGAGACGGAGACAGAGGCAGAGACAGAGCCAGGGACAGAGACGGAGACAGAGACAGAGGGAGAGACAGCGAGAGAGACAGAGACAGAAACAGAGGCAGAGACAGATACGGAGACAGAGACAGAGGCAGAGACAGAGACAGAGACAGAGACAGAGACAGAGACAGAGACAGAGACAGAGACAGAGACAGAGACAGAGGCAGAGACAGAGACGGAGACAAAGACCGAAACGGAGACAGAGACAGAGGGAGAGGCAGCGACAGGGACGGAGACAGAGACGGAGACAATGACCGAGACAGAGACAGAGACAGAGACAGAGACAGAGACAGAGACAGAGACAGAGACAGAGACAGAGACAGAGACAGAGACAGAGACAGAGACAGAGACAGAGACAAAGACCGAGACGGAGACAGAGACGGAGACAGAGGCAGAGACAGAGACAGAGACGGAGACAGAGACAGAGACAGAGACAGAGACAGAGACAGAGGCAGAGACAGAGACAGAGGCAGAGACAGAGACGGAGACAGAGACAGAGACAGAGACTGAGAAAGAGACAGAGACAGAGACTGAGACAGAGACAGAGACAGCGGCAGAGACAGAGACGTTGACAGAGGCAGAGACAGAGCCAGGGACAGAGACGGAGACAGCGACAGAGGGAGAGACAGCAACAGAGGCAGAGACAGAAACAGAGACAGAGACAGATACGGGGACAGAGACAGAGGCAGAGACAGAGACAAAGACCGAGACGGAGACAGAGACGGAGACAGAGGCAGAGACAGAGACAGAGGCAGAGACGGAGATAGAGACAGAGACAGAGACAGAGACGGAGACAGAGGCAGAGACAGAGCCAGAGACAGAGACAGAGACAGAGACAGAGACGGAGATAGAGACAGAGGCAGATACAGAGACGGAGACAGAGGCAGAGACAGAGACAGAGACGGAGACAGAGACGGAGACAAAGACCGAGACAGAGACAGAGACGGAGACAGAGGCAGAGACAGAGCCAGGGACAGAGACGGAGACAGAGACAGAGGGAGAGACAGCGAGAGAGGCAGAGACAGAAACAGAGACAGAGACAGATACGGAGACAGAGACAGAGGCAGAGACAGAGACAGAGACAGAGACAGAGACGGAGACAGAGACAGAGACAGAGACAGAGACAGAGACAGAGACAGGAGACAGCGACAGAGACAGAGACAGAGACAGAGACAGAGACAGAGACAGAGACAGAGACAGAGACAGAGACAGAGACAGAGACAGAGACAGAGACAGAGACAGAGACAGAGACAGAGACAGAGACAGAGACAGAGACAGAGACAGAGACAGAGACAGAGACAGAGACAGAGATAGAGACAGAGACAGAGATAGAGACAGAGACAGAGACAGAGACAGAGACAGAGGGAGAGACAGAGACAGAGACAGAAACAGAGACAGAGACAGAGGCAGTGACAGAGCCAGGGACAGAGACGGAGACAGAGACAGAGGGAGAGACAGCGAGAGAGACAGAGACAGAAACAGAGACAGAGACAGATACGGAGACAGAGACAGAGGCAGAGACAGCGACAGAGACAGAGACACAGACAGAAGGGCAGGAGACAAAGTCGGAGGCAGAGGGGCAGGAGACAAAGACGGAGACAAGGACGGAGACAAAGACGGACACAGAGACAGAGACGGAGACAGAGACAGAGACAGAGACAGAGACAGAGACAGAGACAGAGACAGGGACAGAGACAGTGACAGAGACAGAGACAGAGACAGAGACAGAGACAGAGACAGAGACAAAGACAGAGACAGAGACAGAGACAGAGACAGAGGCAGAGACAGAGACAGAGACGGAGACAAAGACCGAGACGGAGACAGAGACGGAGACAGAGGCAGAGACAGAGACAGAGGCAGAGACGGAGATAGAGACAGAGACAGAGACAGAGACAGAGACGGAGACAGAGGCAGAGACAGAGCCAGAGACAGAGACAGAGACAGAGACAGAGACGGAGATAGAGACAGAGGCAGATACAGAGACGGAGACAGAGGCAGAGACAGAGACAGAGACGGAGACAGAGACGGAGACAAAGACCGAGACAGAGACAGAGACGGAGACAGAGGCAGAGACAGAGCCAGGGACAGAGACGGAGACAGAGACAGAGGGAGAGACAGCGAGAGAGGCAGAGACAGAAACAGAGACAGAGACAGATACGGAGACAGAGACAGAGGCAGAGACAGAGACAGAGACAGAGACAGAGACGGAGACAGAGACAGAGACAGAGACAGAGACAGAGACAGAGACAGGAGACAGCGACAGAGACAGAGACAGAGACAGAGACAGAGACAGAGACAGAGACAGAGACAGAGACAGTGGCAGAGACAGAGACCGAGACAGAGACAGAGACAGAGACATAGACAGAGACAGAGACAGAGACAGAGACAGAGACAGAGACAGAGACAGAGACAGAGACAGAGACAGAGACAGAGACAGAGACAGAGACAGAGACAGAGACAGAGACAGAGACAGAGACAGAGACAGAGACAGAGACGGAGACAAAGACCGAGACAGAGGCAGAGACACAGACAGAGACAGAGACAGAGACAGAGACAGAGACAGAGACAGAGACGGAGACAAAGACCGAGACAGAGGCAGAGACACAGACAGCGACAGGGACGGAGACAGAGACGGAGACAAAGACCGATACAGAGGCAGAGACACAGACAGGGACAGAGACAGAGACAGAGACGGAGACAAAGACCGAGACAGAGGCAGAGACACAGACAGCGACAGGGACGGAGACAGAGACGGAGACAAAGACCGAGACAGAGGCAGAGACGGAGACAGAGACAGAGGGAGAGACAGCGAGAGAGACAGAGACAGAAACAGAGACAGAGACAGATACGGAGACAGAGACAGAGGCAGAGACAGCGACAGAGACAGAGACAGAGACATAGACAGAAGGGCAGGAGACAAAGTCGGAGGCAGAGGGGCAGGAGACAAAGACGGGCACAGAGACGGAGACGGAGACAGAGACAGAGACAGAGACAGAGACAGAGACAGAGAGAGAGACAGAGACAGGGACAGAGACAGTGACAGAGACAGAGACAGAGACAGAGACAGAGACAAAGACAGAGACAGAGACAGAGACAGAGGCAGAGACAGAGACAGAGACGGAGACAAAGACCGAGACGGAGACAGAGACGGAGACAGAGGCAGAGACAGAGACAGAAGCAGAGACGGAGATAGAGACAGAGACAGAGACGGAGACAGAGGCAGAGACAGAGACAGAGACGGAGACAGAGACGGAGACAAAGACCGAGACAGAGACAGAGACGGAGACACAGACAGAGACGGAGACAAAGACCGAGACAGAGGCAGAGGCAGAGACACAGACAGCGACAGGGACGGAGACAGAGACGGAGACAAAGACCGAGACAGAGGCAGAGACACAGACAGAGACAAAGACCGAGACAGAGGCAGAGACACAGACAGAGACAGAGACAGAGACAGAGACAGAGACAGAGACAGAGACAGAGACGGAGACAAAGACCGAGACAGAGGCAGAGACACAGACAGCGACAGGGACGGAGACAGAGACGGAGACAAAGACCGAGACAGAGGCAGAGACACAGACAGAGACAGAGACAGAGACAGAGACAGAGACAGAGACAGAGACAGAGACGGAGACAAAGACCGAGACAGAGGCAGAGACACAGACAGCGACAGGGACGGAGACAGAGACGGAGACAAAGACCGAGACAGAGACAGAGACAGAGACCGAGACAGAGGCAGAGACACAGACACAGACAGAGACAGAGACAGAGACAGAGACAGAGACAGAGACAGAGACAGAGACAGAGACGGAGACAAAGACCGAGACAGAGACAGATACGGAGACAAAGACAGAGGCAGAGACAGAGACAGAGAGAGAGACGGAGACAGAGACAGAGACAGAGACAGAGACAGAGACAGAGACAGAGACAGAGACAGAGACAGAGACAGAGACATAGACGGAGATAGAGACAGAGACAGAGACAGGGACGGAGACAGAGACGGAGACAAAGACCGAGACAGAGACAGAGACGGAGACAGAGGCAGAGACAGAGCCAGGGACAGAGACGGAGACAGAGACAGAGGGAGAGACAGCGAGAGAGACAGAGACAGAAACAGAGGCAGAGACAGATACGGAGACAGAGACAGAGGCAGAGACAGAGACAGAGACAGAGACAGAGACAGAGACAGAGACAGAGACAGAGACAGAGACAGAGGCAGAGACAGAGACGGAGACAAAGACCGAAACGGAGACAGAGACAGAGGGAGAGGCAGCGACAGGGACGGAGACAGAGACGGAGACAATGACCGAGACAGAGACAGAGACAGAGACAGAGACAGAGACAGAGACAGAGACAGAGACAGAGACAGAGACAGAGACAGAGACGGAGACAGAGGCAGAGACAGAGCCAGGGACAGAGACGGAGACAGAGACAGAGGGAGAGACAGCGAGAGAGACAGAGACAGAAACAGAGGCAGAGACAGATACGGAGACAGAGACAGAGGCAGAGACAGAGACAGAGACAGAGACAGAGACAGAGACAGAGGCAGAGACAGCGACAGAGACAGAGACACAGACAGAAGGGCAGGAGACAAAGTCGGAGGCAGAGGGGCAGGAGACAAAGACGGAGACAAGGACGGAGACAAAGACGGACACAGAGACAGAGACGGAGACAGAGACAGAGACAGAGACAGAGACAGAGACAGAGACAGAGACAGGGACAGAGACAGCGACAGAGACAGAGACAGAGACAGAGACAGAGACAGAGACAGAGACAGAGACAAAGACAGAGACAGAGACAGAGACAGAGACAGAGGCAGAGACAGAGACAGAGACGGAGACAAAGACCGAGACGGAGACAGAGACGGAGACAGAGGCAGAGACAGAGACAGAGGCAGAGACGGAGATAGAGACAGAGACAGAGACAGAGACAGAGACGGAGACAGAGGCAGAGACAGAGCCAGAGACAGAGACAGAGACAGAGACAGAGACGGAGATAGAGACAGAGGCAGATACAGAGACGGAGACAGAGGCAGAGGCAGAGACAGAGACAGAGACGGAGACAGAGACGGAGACAAAGACCGAGACAGAGACAGAGACGGAGACAGAGGCAGAGACAGAGCCAGGGACAGAGACGGAGACAGAGACAGAGGGAGAGACAGCGAGAGAGGCAGAGACAGAAACAGAGACAGAGACAGATACGGAGACAGAGACAGAGGCAGAGACAGAGACAGAGACAGAGACAGAGACGGAGACAGAGACAGAGACAGAGACAGAGACAGAGACAGAGACAGGAGACAGCGACAGAGACAGAGACAGAGACAGAGACAGAGACAGAGACAGAGACAGAGACAGAGACAGTGGCAGAGACAGAGACCGAGACAGAGACAGAGACAGAGACATAGACAGAGACAGAGACAGAGACAGAGACAGAGACAGAGACAGAGACAGAGACAGAGACAGAGACAGAGACAGAGACAGAGACAGAGACAGAGACAGAGACAGAGACAGAGACAGAGACAGAGACAGAGACGGAGACAAAGACCGAGACAGAGGCAGAGACACAGACAGAGACAGAGACAGAGACAGAGACAGAGACAGAGACAGAGACGGAGACAAAGACCGAGACAGAGGCAGAGACACAGACAGCGACAGGGACGGAGACAGAGACGGAGACAAAGACCGAGACAGAGGCAGAGACACAGACAGGGACAGAGACAGAGACAGAGACGGAGACAAAGACCGAGACAGAGGCAGAGACACAGACAGCGACAGGGACGGAGACAGAGACGGAGACAAAGACCGAGACAGAGGCAGAGACGGAGACAGAGACAGAGGGAGAGACAGCGAGAGAGACAGAGACAGAAACAGAGACAGAGACAGATACGGAGACAGAGACAGAGGCAGAGACAGCGACAGAGACAGAGACAGAGACATAGACAGAAGGGCAGGAGACAAAGTCGGAGGCAGAGGGGCAGGAGACAAAGACGGGCACAGAGACGGAGACGGAGACAGAGACAGAGACAGAGACAGAGACAGAGACAGAGAGAGAGACAGAGACAGGGACAGAGACAGTGACAGAGACAGAGACAGAGACAGAGACAGAGACAAAGACAGAGACAGAGACAGAGACAGAGGCAGAGACAGAGACAGAGACGGAGACAAAGACCGAGACGGAGACAGAGACGGAGACAGAGGCAGAGACAGAGACAGAGGCAGAGACGGAGATAGAGACAGAGACAGAGACGGAGACAGAGGCAGAGACAGAGACAGAGACGGAGACAGAGACGGAGACAAAGACCGAGACAGAGACAGAGACGGAGACACAGACAGAGACGGAGACAAAGACCGAGACAGAGGCAGAGACACAGACAGCGACAGGGACGGAGACAGAGACGGAGACAAAGACCGAGACAGAGGCAGAGACACAGACAGAGACAAAGACCGAGACAGAGGCAGAGACACAGACAGAGACAGAAACAGAGACAGAGACAGAGACAGAGACAGAGACAGAGACGGAGACAAAGACCGAGACAGAGGCAGAGACACAGACAGCGACAGGGACGGAGACAGAGACGGAGACAAAGACCGAGACAGAGGCAGAGACACAGACAGAGACAGAGACAGAGACAGAGACAGAGACAGAGACAGAGACAGAGACAGAGACGGAGACAAAGACCGAGACAGAGGCAGAGACACAGACAGCGACAGGGACGGAGACAGAGACGGAGACAAAGACCGAGACAGAGACAGAGACAGAGACCGAGACAGAGGCAGAGACACAGACACAGACAGAGACAGAGACAGAGACAGAGACAGAGACAGAGACAGAGACAGAGACGGAGACAAAGACCGAGACAGAGACAGATACGGAGACAAAGACAGAGGCAGAGACAGAGACAGAGAGTGAGACGGAGACAGAGACAGAGACAGAGACAGAGACAGAGACAGAGACAGAGACAGAGACAGAGACAGAGACATAGACGGAGATAGAGACAGAGACAGAGACAGGGACGGAGACAGAGACGGAGACAAAGACCGAGACAGAGACAGAGACGGAGACAGAGGCAGAGACAGAGCCAGGGACAGAGACGGAGACAGAGACAGAGGGAGAGACAGCGAGAGAGACAGAGACAGAAACAGAGGCAGAGACAGATACGGAGACAGAGACAGAGGCAGAGACAGAGACAGAGACAGAGACAGAGACAGAGACAGAGACAGAGACAGAGACAGAGACAGAGACAGAGACAGAGGCAGAGACAGAGACGGAGACAAAGACCGAAACGGAGACAGAGACAGAGGGAGAGGCAGCGACAGGGACGGAGACAGAGACGGAGACAATGACCGAGACAGAGACAGAGACAGAGACAGAGACAGAGACAGAGACAGAGACAGAGACAGAGACAGAGACAGAGACAGAGACAGAGACAGAGACAGAGACAGAGACAAAGACCGAGACGGAGACAGAGACGGAGACAGAGGCAGAGACAGAGACAGAGACGGAGACAGAGACAGAGACAGAGACAGAGACAGAGACAGAGGCAGAGACAGAGACAGAGGCAGAGACAGAGACGGAGACAGAGACAGAGACAGAGACTGAGAAAGAGACAGAGACAGAGACTGAGACAGAGACAGAGACAGCGGCAGAGACAGAGACGTTGACAGAGGCAGAGACAGAGCCAGGGACAGAGACGGAGACAGCGACAGAGGGAGAGACAGCAACAGAGGCAGAGACAGAAACAGAGACAGAGACAGATACGGGGACAGAGACAGAGGCAGAGACAGAGACAGAGACAGAGACAGAGACAGAGACAGAGACGGAGACACAGACAGAGACAGAGACTGATACAGAGACAGAGACAGCGGCAGAGACAGAGACGGAGACAGAGACAGAGACACAGACAGAGACAGAGACAGAGACAGAGACGGAGGCAAAGACCGAGACAGAGACAGAGACGGAGACAGAGGCAGAGACAGAGTCAGGGACAAAGACGGAGTCTGGCACAGAGGGAGAGACAGCGACAGAGACAGAGACAGAGACAGAGACAGAGGCAGAGGCAGAGACAGAGACCGAGACAGAGACAGAGACAGAGACAGAGACAGAGACAGAGACAGAGACGGAGATAGAGACGGAGACAGAGTCAGAGACGGAGACAGAGGCAGAGACAGAGACAGAGGCAGAGACAGAGGCAGAGACAGAGACGGAGAAAGAGACAGAGAGAGAGACTGAGACAGAGACAGAGACAGCGGCAGAGACAGAGAAGGAAACGAAGACGAAGACAGAGGCAGGGACAGGGCCAGGGACAGTGACGGAGACAGGGACAGAGGGAGAGACAGCGACAGAGACAGAGACTGAGACAGAGACAGAGACAGAGACAGAGACAGAGACAGAGACAGAGACAGAGACAGAGACAGAGGGAGAGACAGCGAGAGAGACGGAGACAGAAACGGAGACAGAGACAGATACGGAGACAGAGACAGAGGCAGAGACAGCGACAGAGACAGAGACAGTGACACAGACAGAAGGGCAGGAGACAAGGACGGAGACAAAGACGGACACAGAGACAGAGACGGAGACAGAGACAGAGACAGAGACAGAGACAGAGACAGAGACAGAGACAGAGACAGAGACAGAGACAGAGACAGAGACAGAGACAGGGACAGAGACAGTGACAGAGACAGAGACAGAGACAGAGACAAAGACAGAGACAGAGACAGAGACAGAGACAGAGGCAGAGACAGAGACAGAGGCGGAGACAAAGACCGAGACGGAGACAGAGACGGAGACAGAGGCAGAGACAGAGACAGAGGCAGAGACGGAGATAGAGACAGAGACAGAGACAGAGACGGAGACAGAGGCAGAGACAGAGCCAGAGACAGAGACAGTGACAGAGACAGAGACGGAGATAGAGACAGAGGCAGATACAGAGACGGAGAAAGAGGCAGAGACAGAGACAGAGACGGAGACAGAGACGGAGACAAAGACCGAGACAGAGACAGAGACGGAGACAGAGGCAGAGACAGAGCCAGGGACAGAGACGGAGACAGAGACAGAGGGAGAGACAGCGAGAGAGGCAGAGACAGAAACAGAGACAGAGACAGATACGGAGACAGAGACAGAGGCAGAGACAGAGACAGAGACAGAGACAGAGACGGAGACAGAGACAGAGACAGAGACAGAGACAGAGACAGAGACAGGAGACAGCGACAGAGACAGAGACAGAGACAGAGACAGAGACAGAGACAGAGACAGTGGCAGAGACAGAGACCGAGACAGAGACAGAGACAGAGACATAGACAGAGACAGAGACAGAGACAGAGACAGAGACAGAGACAGAGACAGAGACAGAGACAGAGACAGAGACAGAGACAGAGACAGAGACAGAGACAGAGACAGAGACAGAGACAGAGACAGAGACAGAGACAGAGACGGAGACAAAGACCGAGACAGAGGCAGAGACACAGACAGAGACAGAGACAGAGACAGAGACAGAGACAGAGACAGAGACAGAGACAGAGACGGAGACAAAGACCGAGACAGAGGCAGAGACACAGACAGCGACAGGGACGGAGACAGAGACGGAGACAAAGACCGAGACAGAGGCAGAGACACAGACAGGGACAGAGACAGAGACAGAGACGGAGACAAAGACCGAGACAGAGGCAGAGACACAGACAGCGACAGGGACGGAGACAGAGACGGAGACAAAGACCGAGACAGAGGCAGAGACGGAGACAGAGACAGAGGGAGAGACAGCGAGAGAGACAGAGACAGAAACAGAGACAGAGACAGATACGGAGACAGAGACAGAGGCAGAGACAGCGACAGAGACAGAGGCAGAGACATAGACAGAAGGGCAGGAGACAAAGTCGGAGGCAGAGGGGCAGGAGACAAAGACGGAGGCAAGGACGGAGACAAAGACGGACACAGAGACGGAGACGGAGACAGAGACAGAGACAGAGACAGAGACAGAGACAGAGACAGAGACAGAGACAGAGACAGGGACAGAGACAGTGACAGAGACAGAGACAGAGACAGAGACAGAGACAAAGACAGAGACAGAGACAGAGACAGAGACAGAGGCAGAGACAGAGACAGAGACGGAGACAAAGACCGAGACGGAGACAGAGACGGAGACAGAGGCAGAGACAGAGACAGAGGCAGAGACGGAGATAGAGACAGAGACAGAGACAGAGACGGAGACAGAGGCAGAGACAGAGCCAGAGACAGAGACAGAGACAGAGACAGAGACGGAGATGGAGATAGAGACAGAGGCAGATACAGAGACGGAGACAGAGGCAGAGACAGAGACAGAGACGGAGACAGAGACGGAGACAAAGACCGAGACAGAGACAGAGACGGAGACAGAGACAGAGACGGAGACAAAGACCGAGACAGAGGCAGAGACACAGACAGAGACAGAGACAGAGACAGAGACAGAGACAGAGACAGAGACAGAGACAGAGACAGAGACGGAGACAAAGACCGAGACAGAGGCAGAGACACAGACAGCCACAGGGACGGAGACAGAGACGGAGACAAAGACCGAGACAGAGGCAGAGACACAGACAGAGACAGAGACGGAGACAGAGGCAGAGACAGAGACAGAGACGGAGACAGAGACGGAGACAAAGACCGAGACAGAGACAGAGACGGAGACAGAGACAGAGACGGAGACAAAGACCGAGACAGAGGCAGAGACACAGACAGCGACAGGGACGGAGACAGAGACGGAGACAAAGACCGAGACAGAGGCAGAGACACAGACAGAGACAAAGACCGAGACAGAGGCAGAGACACAGACAGAGACACAGACCGAGGAAGAGGCAGAGACAGAGACACGGACAGAGACAGAAGGGCAGGAGACAAAGTCGGAGGCAGAGGGGCAGGAGACAAAGACGGAGACAAGGACGGAGACAGAGACAGAGACAGAGACAGAGACAGAGACAGAGACAGAGACAGAGACAGAGACAGAGACAGAGGCGGAGACGGAGACAAAGACAGAGACAGAGACAGTGACAGAGACAGAGACAGAGACAGAGACAGAGACAGAGACAGAGATAGAGACAGAGACAGAGACAGAGACAGAGACAGAGACAGAGACAGAGACAGAGACAGAGACAGAGACAGAGACAGAGACAGAGACAGAGACAGAGACAGAGACAGAGACAGAGACAGAGACAGAGACAGAGACAGAGACAGAGACAGAGACAGAGACAGAGACAGAGACAGAGACAAAGACCGAGACAGAGACAGAGGCGGAGACAGAGACAGAGACAGAGACAGAGACAGAGACAGAGACAGAGACAGAGACAGAGACAGAGACAGAGACAGAGGGAGAGACAGAGGCAGAGACAGAGCCAGGGACAGAGACAGAGACAGAGACAGAGACAGAGACAGAGACAGTGGCAGAGACAGAGACAGAGACAGAGACAGAGACAGAGACATAGACAGAGACAGAGACAGAGACAGAGAAAGAGACAGAGACAGAGACAGAGACGGAGACAGAGACAGGGGGAGAGACAGCGAGAGAGACGGAGACAGACACGGAGACAGAGACAGATACGGAGACAGAGACAGAGACAGAGACGGAGACAGAGACAGAGACAGAGACAGAGACAGAGACAGAGACAGAGACTGACACAGAGACAGAGACAGAGACAGAGACAGAGACAGAGACAGAGACAGAGACAGAGACAGAGACAGAGACAGAGACAGAGACAGAGACAGAGATAGAGACAGAGACAGAGATAGAGACAGAGACAGAGACAGAGACAGAGACAGAGGGAGAGACAGCGAGAGAGACAGAGACAGAAACAGAGACAGAGACAGATACGGAGACAGAGACAGAGACAGAGACAGAGACAGAGACAGAGACAGAGACAGAGACAGAGGCAGAGACAGAGACGGAGACAAAGACCGAGACGGAGACAGAGACAGAGACAGAGGCAGAGACAGAGCCCGGAACAGAGACGGAGACAGAGACAGAGGGAGAGACAGAGACAGAAACAGAGACAGAGACAGAGGCAGAGACAGAGCCAGGGACAGAGACGGAGACAGAGACAGAGGGAGAGACAGCGAGAGAGACAGAGACAGAAGCAGAGACAGAGACAGATACGGAGACAGAGACAGAGGCAGAGACAGCGACAGAGACAGAGACAGAGACACAGACAGAAGGGCAGGAGACAAAGTCGGAGGCAGAGGGGCAGGAGACAAAGACGGAGACAAGGACGGAGACAAAGACGGACACAGAGACAGAGACAGAGACAGAGACAGAGACAGAGACAGAGACAGAGACAGAGACAGAGACAGAGACAGGGACAGAGACAGTGACAGAGACAGAGACAGAGACAGAGACAAAGACAGAGACAGAGACAGAGACAGAGACAGAGGCAGAGAGAGAGACAGAGACGGAGACAAAGACCGAGACGGAGACAGAGACGGAGACAGAGGCAGAGACAGAGATAGAGGCAGAGACGGAGATAGAGACAGAGACAGAGACAGAGACGGAGACAGAGGCAGAGACAGAGCCAGAGACAGAGACAGAGACAGAGACAGAGACGGAGATAGAGACAGAGGCAGATACAGAGACGGAGACAGAGGCAGAGACAGAGACAGAGACGGAGACAGAGACGGAGACAAAGACCGAGACAGAGACAGAGACGGAGACAGAGGCAGAGACAGAGCCAGGGACAGAGACGGAGACAGAGACAGAGGGAGAGACAGCGAGAGAGGCAGAGACAGAAACAGAGACAGAGACAGATACGGAGACAGAGACAGAGGCAGAGACAGAGACAGAGACAGAGACAGAGACGGAGACAGAGACAGAGACAGAGACAGAGACAGAGACGGAGACAGGAGACAGCGACAGAGACAGAGACAGAGACAGAGACAGAGACAGAGACAGAGACAGTGGCAGAGACAGAGACCGAGACAGAGACAGAGACAGAGACATAGACAGAGACAGAGACAGAGACAGAGACAGAGACAGAGACAGAGACAGAGACAGAGACAGAGACAGAGACAGAGACAGAGACAGAGACAGAGACAGAGACAGAGACAGAGACAGAGACAGAGACAGAGACAGAGACAGAGACAGAGACAGAGACAGAGACAGAGACAGAGACGGAGACAAAGACCGAGACAGAGGCAGAGACACAGACAGAGACAGAGACAGAGACAGAGACAGAGACAGAGACAGAGACAGAGACGGAGACAAAGACCGAGACAGAGGCAGAGACACAGACAGCGACAGGGACGGAGACAGAGACGGAGACAAAGACCGAGACAGAGGCAGAGACACAGACAGGGACAGAGACAGAGACAGAGACGAAGACAAAGACCGAGACAGAGGCAGAGACACAGACAGCGACAGGGACGGAGACAGAAACGGAGACAAAGACCGAGACAGAGACAGAGACGGAGACAAAGACCGAGACGGAGACAGAGACGGAGACAGAGGCAGAGACAGAGACAGAGGCAGAGACGGAGATAGAGACAGAGACAGAGACAGAGACGGAGACAGAGGCAGAGACAGAGCCAGAGACAGAGACAGAGACAGAGACAGAGACGGAGATGGAGATAGAGACAGAGGCAGATACAGAGACGGAGACAGAGGCAGAGACAGAGACAGAGACGGAGACAGAGACGGAGACAAAGACCGAGACAGAGACAGAGACGGAGACAGAGACAGAGACGGAGACAAAGACCGAGACAGAGGCAGAGACACAGACAGAGACAGAGACAGAGACAGAGACAGAGACAGAGACAGAGACAGAGACAGAGACAGAGACAGAGACAGAGACAGAGACGGAGACAAAGACCGAGACAGAGGCAGAGACACAGACAGCCACAGGGACGGAGACAGAGACGGAGACAAAGACCGAGACAGAGGCAGAGACACAGACAGAGACAGAGACGGAGACAGAGGCAGAGACAGAGACAGAGACGGAGACAGAGACGGAGACAAAGACCGAGACAGAGACAGAGACGGAGACAGAGACAGAGACGGAGACAAAGACCGAGACAGAGGCAGAGACACAGACAGCGACAGGGACGGAGACAGAGACGGAGACAAAGACCGAGACAGAGGCAGAGACACAGACAGACACAAAGACCGAGACAGAGGCAGAGACACAGACAGAGACAGAGACAGAGACAGAGACAGAGACAGAGACAGAGACAGAGACAGAGACAGAGACAGAGACAGAGACAGAGACAGAGACGGAGACAAAGACCGAGACAGAGGCAGAGACACAGACAGCGACAGGGACGGAGACAGAGACGGAGACAAAGACCGAGACAGAGGCAGAGACACGGACAGAGACAGAGACAGAGACAGAGACAGAGACAGAGACAGAGACAGAGACAGAGACGGAGACAAAGACCGAGACAGAGGCAGAGACACAGACAGCGACAGGTACGGAGACAGAGACGGAGACAAAGACCGAGACAGAGGCAGAGACACAGACAGCGACAGGGACGGAGACAGAGACGGAGACAAAGACCGAGACAGAGACAGAGACAGAGACTGAGACAGAGACAGAGACAGAGACAGAGACAGAGACAGAGACAGAGACAGAGACAGAGACAGAGACAGAGACAGAGACAGAGACAGAGACAGCGAGAGAGACAGAGACAAAAATGGAGACAGAGACAGATACGGAGACAGAGACAGAGGCAGAGACAGAGACAGAGAGAGAGACGGAGACAGAGACAGAGACAGAGACAGAGACAGAGACAGAGACAGAGACATAGACGGAGATAGAGACAGAGACAGAGACAGGGACGGAGACAGAGACGGAGACAAAGACCGAGACAGAGACAGAGACGGAGACAGAGGCAGAGACAGAGCCAGGGACAGAGACGGAGACAGAGACAGAGGGAGAGACAGCGAGAGAGACAGAGACAGAAACAGAGGCAGAGACAGATACGGAGACAGAGACAGAGGCAGAGACAGAGACAGAGACAGAGACAGAGACAGAGACAGAGACAGAGACAGAGACAGAGGCAGAGACAGAGACGGAGACAAAGACCGAAACGGAGACAGAGACAGAGGGAGAGGCAGCGACAGGGACGGAGACAGAGACGGAGACAATGACCGAGACAGAGACAGAGACAGAGACAGAGACAGAGACAGAGACAGAGACAGAGACAGAGACAGAGACAGAGACAGAGACAGAGACAGAGACAGAGACAGAGACAGAGACAGAGACAGAGACGGAGACAGAGACGGAGACAAAGACCGAGACAGAGACAGAGACGGAGACAGAGGCAGAGACAGAGCCGGGGTCAGAGACGGAGACAGAGACAGAGGGAGAGACAGCGAGAGAGGCAGAGACAGAAACAGAGACAGAGACAGATACGGAGACAGAGACAGAGGCAGAGACAGAGACAGAGACAGAGACAGAGACGGAGACAGAGACAGAGACAGAGACAGAGACAGAGACAGAGACAGAGACAGAGACAGAGACAGCGACAGAGACAGAGACAGAGACAGAGCCAGGGACAGAGACGGAGACAGAGACAGAGACTGGGACAGAGACAGAGCCAGACACAGAGACGCAGACGGAGACAGAGACAGCGACACAGACAGGGACAGCAACAGAGTCAGAGGCAGAGATGGACACAGAGACAGAGACAGAGACTGAGACAGAGACAGAGGCAGAGACAGAGACAGAGACGGAGACAGAGACAGAGACAGAGACTGAGTCAGAGACAGAGACAGCGGCAGAGACAGAGACGGAGACAGAGACCGAGGAAGAGGCAGAGACAGAGACACAGACCGAGGAAGAGGCAGAGACAGAGACAGAGACAGAGACAGAGACAGAGACAGAGACAGAGACAGAGACAGAGACAGAGACAGAGACAGAGACAGAGACAGAGACAGAGACAGAGACAGAGACAGAGACAGAGACAGAGACAGAGACAGAGACAGAGACAGAGACAGAGACAGAGACAGAGACGGAGATAGAGACGGAGACAGAGTCAGAGACAGAGACAGAGACTGAGACAGAGACAGAGCCAGGGACAGAGACAGAGCCAGGGACAGAGACAGAGAGAGGGACAGAGACGGAGACAAAGACCGAGACAGAGACAGAGACGGAGACAGAGGCAGAGACAGGGGGAGAGACAGCGACAGAGACAGAGACAGAGACAGAGACAGAGACAGAGACAGAGACAGAGACAGAGACAGAGACAGAGACAGAGACAGAGACAGAGACAGAGACAGAGACGGAGACAGAGACAGAGACAGAGACAGAGACAGAGGCAGAGACAGAGACAGAGACAGAGACAGACACAGAGACATAGACGGAGATAGAGACAGAGACAGAGACAGAGACAGAGACAGAGACAGAGACAGAGACAGAGACAGAGACAGAGACAGAGACAGAGACAGAGACAGAGACAGAGACAGAGACAGAGACAGAGACAGAGACAGAGACAGAGACAGAGACAGAGACGGAGACAGAGACGGAGACAAAGACCGAGACAGAGACAGAGACGGAGACAGAGGCAGAGACAGAGCCGGGGTCAGAGACGGAGACAGAGACAGAGGGAGAGACAGCGAGAGAGGCAGAGACAGAAACAGAGACAGAGACAGATACGGAGACAGAGACAGAGGCAGAGACAGAGACAGAGACAGAGACAGAGACGGAGACAGAGACAGAGACAGAGACAGAGACAGAGACAGAGACAGAGACAGAGACAGAGACAGCGACAGAGACAGAGACAGAGACAGAGCCAGGGACAGAGACGGAGACAGAGACAGAGACTGGGACACAGACAGAGCCAGACACAGAGACGCAGACGGAGACAGAGACAGCGACACAGACAGGGACAGCAACAGAGTCAGAGGCAGAGATGGACACAGAGACAGAGACAGAGACTGAGACAGAGACAGAGGCAGAGACAGAGACAGAGACGGAGACAGAGACAGAGACAGAGACTGAGTCAGAGACAGAGACAGCGGCAGAGACAGAGACGGAAACGAAGACGAAGACAGAGGCAGAGGCAGGGCCAGGGACAGTGACGGAGACAGGGACAGAGGGAGAGACAGCGACAGAGACAGAGACTGAGACAGAGACAGAGACAGAGACAGAGACAGAGACAGAGACAGAGACAGAGACAGAGACAGAGACAGAGGCAGAGACGGTGACAGAGGCAGAGACAGAGCCAGGGACAGAGACGGAGACAGAGACCGAGGAAGAGGCAGAGACAGAGACACAGACCGAGGAAGAGGCAGAGACAGAGACAGAGACAGAGACAGAGACAGAGACAGAGACAGAGACAGAGACAGAGACAGAGACAGAGACGGAGATAGAGACGGAGACAGAGTCAGAGACAGAGACAGAGACTGAGACAGAGACAGAGCCAGGGACAGAGACAGAGCCAGGGACAAAGACAGAGAGAGGGACAGAGACGGAGACAAAGACCGAGACAGAGACAGAGACGGAGACAGAGGCAGAGACAGAGCCAGGGACTGAGACTGAGACAGAGACAGCGGCAGAGACAGACACGGAGACAGGGACAGAGACACAGACAGAAACAGAGACGGAGGCAAAAACCGAGACAGAGACAGAGACGGAGACAGAGGCAGAGACAGGGGGAGAGACAGCGACAGAGACAGAGACAGAGACAGAGACAGAGACAGAGACAGAGACAGAGACAGAGACAGAGACAGAGACAGAGACAGAGACAGAGACAGAGACAGAGACAGAGGCAGAGACAGAGACAGAGACAGAGACAGACACAGAGACATAGACGGAGATAGAGACAGAGACAGAGACAGAGACAGAGACAGAGACAGAGACAGAGACAGAGACAGAGACAGAGACAGAGACAGAGACATAGACGGAGATAGAGACAGAGACAGAGACAGGGACGGAGACAGAGACGGAGACAAAGACCGAGACAGAGACAGAGACGGAGACAGAGGCAGAGACAGAGCCGGGGTCAGAGACGGAGACAGAGACAGAGGGAGAGACAGCGAGAGAGGCAGAGACAGAAACAGAGACAGAGACAGATACGGAGACAGAGACAGAGGCAGAGACAGAGACAGAGGCAGAGACAGAGACGGAGACAGAGACAGAGACAGAGACAGAGACAGAGACAGAGACAGCGACAGAGACAGAGACAGAGACAGAGCCAGGGACAGAGACGGAGACAGAGACAGAGACTGGGACAGAGACAGAGCCAGACACAGAGACGCAGACGGAGACAGAGACAGCGACACAGACAGGGACAGCAACAGAGTCAGAGGCAGAGATGGACACAGAGACAGAGACAGAGACTGAGACAGAGACAGAGGCAGAGACAGAGACAGAGACGGAGACAGAGACAGAGACAGAGACTGAGTCAGAGACAGAGACAGCGGCAGAGACAGAGACGGAAACGAAGACGAAGACAGAGGCAGAGGCAGGGCCAGGGACAGTGACGGAGACAGGGACAGAGGGAGAGACAGCGACAGAGACAGAGACTGAGACAGAGACAGAGACAGAGACAGAGACAGAGACAGAGACAGAGACAGAGACAGAGGCAGAGACGGTGACAGAGGCAGAGACAGAGCCAGGGACAGAGACGGAGACAGAGACCGAGGAAGAGGCAGAGACAGAGACACAGACCGAGGAAGAGGCAGAGACAGAGACAGAGACAGAGACAGAGACAGAGACAGAGACAGAGACAGAGACAGAGACAGAGACAGAGACAGAGACAGAGACAGAGACAGAGACGGAGATAGAGACGGAGACAGAGTCAGAGACAGAGACAGAGACTGAGACAGAGACAGAGCCAGGGACAGAGACAGAGCCAGGGACAGAGACAGAGAGAGGGACAGAGACGGAGACAAAGACCGAGACAGAGACAGAGACGGAGACAGAGGCAGAGACAGAGCCAGGGACTGAGACTGAGACAGAGACAGCGGCAGAGACAGACACGGAGACAGGGACAGAGACACAGACAGAGACAGAGACGGAGGCAAAAACCGAGACAGAGACAGAGACGGAGACAGAGGCAGAGACAGAGCCAGGGACAGAGACGGAGTCTGGCACAGAGGGAGAGACAGCGACAGAGACAGAGACAGAGACAGAGACGGAGGCAAAAACCGAGACAGAGACAGAGACGGAGACAGAGGCAGAGACAGAGCCAGGGACAGAGACGGAGTCTGGCACAGAGAGAGAGACAGCGACAGAGACAGCGACAGAGACAGAGACGGAGACAAAGACCGAGACAGAGACAGAGACGGAGACAGAGTCAGAGACAGAGACAGAGACTGAGACAGAGACAGAGCCAGGGACAGAGACAGAGCCAGGGACAGAGACAGAGAGAGGGACAGAGACGGAGACAAAGACCGAGACAGAGACAGAGACGGAGACAGAGGCAGAGACAGAGACAGAGACAGAGACAGAGACAGAGACAGAGACAGAGACAGAGACAGAGACAGAGACAGAGACAGAGACAAAGACCGAGACAGAGACAGAGGCGGAGACAGAGACAGAGACAGAGACAGAGACAGAGACAGAGACAGAGACAGAGACAGAGACAGAGACAGAGGGAGAGACAGAGGCAGAGACAGAGCCAGGGACAGAGACAGAGACAGAGACAGAGACAGAGACAGAGACAGTGGCAGAGACAGAGACAGAGACAGAGACAGAGACAGAGACATAGACAGAGACAGAGACAGAGACAGAGAAAGAGACAGAGACAGAGACAGAGACGGAGACAGAGACAGGGGGAGAGACAGCGAGAGAGACGGAGACAGACACGGAGACAGAGACAGATACGGAGACAGAGACAGAGACAGAGACGGAGACAGAGACAGAGACAGAGACAGAGACAGAGACAGAGACAGAGACTGACACAGAGACAGAGACAGAGACAGGGACAGAGACAGAGACAGAGACAGAGACAGAGACAGAGACAGAGACAGAGACAGAGACAGAGACAGAGACAGAGATAGAGACAGAGACAGAGATAGAGACAGAGACAGAGACAGAGACAGAGACAGAGGGAGAGACAGCGAGAGAGACAGAGACAGAAACAGAGACAGAGACAGATACGGAGACAGAGACAGAGACAGAGACAGAGACAGAGACAGAGACAGAGACAGAGACAGAGACAGAGACAGAGGCAGAGACAGAGACGGAGACAAAGACCGAGACGGAGACAGAGACAGAGACAGAGGCAGAGACAGAGCCCGGAACAGAGACGGAGACAGAGGGAGAGACAGAGACAGAAACAGAGACAGAGACAGAGGCAGAGACAGAGCCAGGGACAGAGACGGAGACAGAGACAGAGGGAGAGACAGCGAGAGAGACAGAGACAGAAGCAGAGACAGACACAGATACGGAGACAGAGACAGAGGCAGAGACAGCGACAGAGACAGAGACAGAGACACAGACAGAAGGGCAGGAGACAAAGTCGGAGGCAGAGGGGCAGGAGACAAAGACGGAGACAAGGACGGAGACAAAGACGGACACAGAGACAGAGACAGAGACAGAGACAGAGACAGAGACAGAGACAGAGACAGAGACAGAGACAGAGACAGAGACAGGGACAGAGACAGTGACAGAGACAGAGACAGAGACAGAGACAAAGACAGAGACAGAGACAGAGACAGAGACAGAGGCAGAGAGAGAGACAGAGACGGAGACAAAGACCGAGACGGAGACAGAGACGGAGACAGAGGCAGAGACAGAGACAGAGGCAGAGACGGAGATAGAGACAGAGACAGAGACAGAGACGGAGACAGAGACAGAGGCAGAGACAGAGACAGAGACAGAGACACAGACGGAGACAGAGACAGAGACAGAGACAGAGACAGAGACGGAGACAGGAGACAGCGACAGAGACAGAGACAGAGACAGAGACAGAGACAGAGACAGAGACAGTGGCAGAGACAGAGACCGAGACAGAGACAGAGACAGAGACATAGACAGAGACAGAGACAGAGACAGAGACAGAGACAGAGACAGAGACAGAGACAGAGACAGAGACAGAGACAGAGACAGAGACAGAGACAGAGACAGAGACAGAGACAGAGACAGAGACAGAGACAGAGACAGAGACAGAGACAGAGACGGAGACAAAGACCGAGACAGAGGCAGAGACACAGACAGAGACAGAGACAGAGACAGAGACAGAGACAGAGACAGAGACAGAGACGGAGACAAAGACCGAGACAGAGGCAGAGACACAGACAGCGACAGGGACGGAGACAGAGACGGAGACAAAGACCGAGACAGAGGCAGAGACACAGACAGGGACAGAGACAGAGACAGAGACGAAGACAAAGACCGAGACAGAGGCAGAGACACAGACAGCGACAGGGACGGAGACAGAGACGGAGACAAAGACCGAGACAGAGACAGAGACGGAGACAAAGACCGAGACGGAGACAGAGACGGAGACAGAGGCAGAGACAGAGACAGAGGCAGAGACGGAGATAGAGACAGAGACAGAGACAGAGACGGAGACAGAGGCAGAGACAGAGCCAGAGACAGAGACAGAGACAGAGACAGAGACGGAGATGGAGATAGAGACAGAGGCAGATACAGAGACGGAGACAGAGGCAGAGACAGAGACAGAGACGGAGACAGAGACGGAGACAAAGACCGAGACAGAGACAGAGACGGAGACAGAGACAGAGACGGAGACAAAGACCGAGACAGAGGCAGAGACACAGACAGAGACAGAGACAGAGACAGAGACAGAGACAGAGACAGAGACAGAGACAGAGACAGAGACAGAGACGGAGACAAAGACCGAGACAGAGGCAGAGACACAGACAGCCACAGGGACGGAGACAGAGACGGAGACAAAGACCGAGACAGAGGCAGAGACACAGACAGAGACAGAGACGGAGACAGAGGCAGAGACAGAGACAGAGACGGAGACAGAGACGGAGACAAAGACCGAGACAGAGACAGAGACGGAGACAGAGACAGAGACGGAGACAAAGACCGAGACAGAGGCAGAGACACAGACAGCGACAGGGACGGAGACAGAGACGGAGACAAAGACCGAGACAGAGGCAGAGACACAGACAGACACAAAGACCGAGACAGAGGCAGAGACACAGACAGAGACAGAGACAGAGACAGAGACAGAGACAGAGACAGAGACAGAGACAGAGACAGAGACAGAGACAGAGACAGAGACGGAGACAAAGACCGAGACAGAGGCAGAGACACAGACAGCGACAGGGACGGAGACAGAGACGGAGACAAAGACCGAGACAGAGGCAGAGACACGGACAGAGACAGAGACAGAGACAGAGACAGAGACAGAGACAGAGACAGAGACAGAGACAGAGACGGAGACAAAGACCGAGACAGAGGCAGAGACACAGACAGCGACAGGTACGGAGACAGAGACGGAGACAAAGACCGAGACAGAGACAGAGACAGAGACCGAGACAGAGGCAGAGACACAGACAGAGACAGAGACAGAGACAGAGACAGAGACAGAGACAGAGACGGAGACAAAGACCGAGACAGAGGCAGAGACACAGACAGCGACAGGGACGGAGACAGAGACGGAGACAAAGACCGAGACAGAGACAGAGACAGAGACTGAGACAGAGACAGAGACAGAGACAGAGACAGAGACAGAGACAGAGACAGAGACAGAGACAGAGACAGAGACAGAGACAGAGACAGCGAGAGAGACAGAGACAAAAATGGAGACAGAGACAGATACGGAGACAGAGACAGAGGCAGAGACAGAGACAGAGAGAGAGACAGAGACAGAGGCAGAGACAGAGACGGAGACAAAGACCGAAACGGAGACAGAGACAGAGGGAGAGGCAGCGACAGGGACGGAGACAGAGACGGAGACAAAGACCGAGACAGAGGCAGAGACACAGACAGCGACAGGGACGGAGACAGAGACGGAGACAAAGACCGAGACAGAGGCAGAGACACGGACAGAGACAGAGACAGAGACAGAGACAGAGACAGAGACAGAGACAGAGACAGAGACAGAGACGGAGACAAAGACCGAGACAGAGGCAGAGACACAGACAGCGACAGGTACGGAGACAGAGACGGAGACAAAGACCGAGACAGAGACAGAGACAGAGACCGAGACAGAGGCAGAGACACAGACAGAGACAGAGACAGAGACAGAGACAGAGACAGAGACGGAGACAAAGACCGAGACAGAGGCAGAGACACAGACAGCGACAGGGACGGAGACAGAGACGGAGACAAAGACCGAGACAGAGACAGAGACAGAGACTGAGACAGAGACAGAGACAGAGACAGAGACAGAGACAGAGACAGAGACAGAGACAGAGACAGAGACAGAGACAGAGACAGAGACAGCGAGAGAGACAGAGACAAAAATGGAGACAGAGACAGATACGGAGACAGAGACAGAGACAGAGACGGAGACAGAGACAGAGACGGAGACAAAGACCGAGACAGAGGCAGAGACACAGACAGCGACAGGGACGGAGACAGAGACGGAGACAAAGACCGAGACAGAGGCAGAGACACAGACAGACACAAAGACCGAGACAGAGGCAGAGACACAGACAGAGACAGAGACAGAGACAGAGACAGAGACAGAGACAGAGACAGAGACAGAGACAGAGACAGAGACAGAGACAGAGACAGAGACAGAGACAGCGAGAGAGACAGAGACAAAAATGGAGACAGAGACAGATACGGAGACAGAGACAGAGGCAGAGACAGAGACAGAGAGAGAGACGGAGACAGAGACAGAGACAGAGACAGAGACAGAGACAGAGACAGAGACATAGACGGAGATAGAGACAGAGACAGAGACAGGGACGGAGACAGAGACGGAGACAAAGACCGAGACAGAGACAGAGACGGAGACAGAGGCAGAGACAGAGCCAGGGACAGAGACGGAGACAGAGACAGAGGGAGAGACAGCGAGAGAGACAGAGACAGAAACAGAGGCAGAGACAGATACGGAGACAGAGACAGAGGCAGAGACAGAGACAGAGACAGAGACAGAGACAGAGACAGATACAGAGACAGAGACAGAGACAGAGACAGAGGCAGAGACAGAGACGGAGACAAAGACCGAAACGGAGACAGAGACAGAGGGAGAGGCAGCGACAGGGACGGAGACAGAGACGGAGACAATGACCGAGACAGAGACAGAGACAGAGACAGAGACAGAGACAGAGACAGAGACAGAGACAGAGACAGAGACAGAGACAGAGACAGAGACAGAGACAGAGACAGAGACAGAGACAGAGACGGAGACAGAGACGGAGACAAAGACCGAGACAGAGACAGAGACGGAGACAGAGGCAGAGACAGAGCCGGGGTCAGAGACGGAGACAGAGACAGAGGGAGAGACAGCGAGAGAGGCAGAGACAGAAACAGAGACAGAGACAGATACGGAGACAGAGACAGAGGCAGAGACAGAGACAGAGACAGAGACAGAGACGGAGACAGAGACAGAGACAGAGACAGAGACAGAGACAGAGACAGAGACAGAGACAGCGACAGAGACAGAGACAGAGACAGAGCCAGGGACAGAGACGGAGACAGAGACAGAGACTGGGACAGAGACAGAGCCAGACACAGAGACGCAGACGGAGACAGAGACAGCGACACAGACAGGGACAGCAACAGAGTCAGAGGCAGAGATGGACACAGAGACAGAGACAGAGACTGAGACAGAGACAGAGGCAGAGACAGAGACAGAGACGGAGACAGAGACAGAGACAGAGACTGAGTCAGAGACAGAGACAGCGGCAGAGACAGAGACGGAGACAGAGACCGAGGAAGAGGCAGAGACAGAGACACAGACCGAGGAAGAGGCAGAGACAGAGACAGAGACAGAGACAGAGACAGAGACAGAGACAGAGACAGAGACAGAGACAGAGACAGAGACAGAGACAGAGACAGAGACAGAGACAGAGACAGAGACAGAGACAGAGACAGAGACGGAGATAGAGACGGAGACAGAGTCAGAGACAGAGACAGAGACTGAGACAGAGACAGAGCCAGGGACAGAGACAGAGCCAGGGACAGAGACAGAGAGAGGGACAGAGACGGAGACAAAGACCGAGACAGAGACAGAGACGGAGACAGAGGCAGAGACAGGGGGAGAGACAGCGACAGAGACAGAGACAGAGACAGAGACAGAGACAGAGACAGAGACAGAGACAGAGACAGAGACAGAGACAGAGACAGAGACAGAGACAGAGACAGAGGCAGAGACAGAGACAGAGACAGAGACAGACACAGAGACATAGACGGAGATAGAGACAGAGACAGAGACAGAGACAGAGACAGAGGCAGAGACAGAGACAGAGACAGAGACAGAGACAGAGACAGAGACAGAGACAGAGACAGAGACAGAGACAGAGACAGAGACAGAGACAGAGACAGAGACAGAGACGGAGACAGAGACGGAGACAAAGACCGAGACAGAGACAGAGACGGAGACAGAGGCAGAGACAGAGCCGGGGTCAGAGACGGAGACAGAGACAGAGGGAGAGACAGCGAGAGAGGCAGAGACAGAAACAGAGACAGAGACAGATACGGAGACAGAGACAGAGGCAGAGACAGAGACAGAGACAGAGACAGAGACGGAGACAGAGACAGAGACAGAGACAGAGACAGAGACAGAGACAGAGACAGAGACAGCGACAGAGACAGAGACAGAGACAGAGCCAGGGACAGAGACGGAGACAGAGACAGAGACTGGGACAGAGACAGAGCCAGACACAGAGACGCAGACGGAGACAGAGACAGCGACACAGACAGGGACAGCAACAGAGTCAGAGGCAGAGATGGACACAGAGACAGAGACAGAGACTGAGACAGAGACAGAGACAGAGACAGAGACGGAGACAGAGACAGAGTCAGAGACTGAGTCAGAGACAGAGACAGCGGCAGAGACAGAGACGGAAACGAAGACGAAGACAGAGGCAGAGGCAGGGCCAGGGACAGTGACGGAGACAGGGACAGAGGGAGAGACAGCGACAGAGACAGAGACTGAGACTGAGACAGAGACAGAGACAGAGACAGAGACAGAGACAGAGACAGAGACAGAGACAGAGACAGAGACAGAGGCAGAGACGGTGACAGAGGCAGAGACAGAGCCAGGGACAGAGACGGAGACAGAGACCGAGGAAGAGGCAGAGACAGAGACACAGACCGAGGAAGAGGCAGAGACAGAGACAGAGACAGAGACAGAGACAGAGACAGAGACAGAGACAGAGACAGAGACAGAGACAGAGACAGAGACAGAGACAGAGACAGAGACGGAGATAGAGACGGAGACAGAGTCAGAGACAGAGACAGAGACTGAGACAGAGACAGAGCCAGGGACAGAGACAGAGCCAGGGACAAAGACAGAGAGAGGGACAGAGACGGAGACAAAGACCGAGACAGAGACAGAGACGGAGACAGAGGCAGAGACAGAGCCAGGGACTGAGACTGAGACAGAGACAGCGGCAGAGACAGACACGGAGACAGGGACAGAGACACAGACAGAAACAGAGACGGAGGCAAAAACCGAGACAGAGACAGAGACGGAGACAGAGGCAGAGACAGGGGGAGAGACAGCGACAGAGACAGAGACAGAGACAGAGACAGAGACAGAGACAGAGACAGAGACAGAGACAGAGACAGAGACAGAGACAGAGACAGAGACAGAGACAGAGACAGAGACAGAGACAGAGACAGAGACAGAGACAGAGACAGAGGCAGAGACAGAGACAGAGACAGAGACAGACACAGAGACATAGACGGAGATAGAGACAGAGACAGAGACAGAGACAGAGACAGAGACAGAGACAGAGACAGAGACAGAGACAGAGACAGAGACAGAGACAGAGACATAGACGGAGATAGAGACAGAGACAGAGACAGGGACGGAGACAGAGACGGAGACAAAGACCGAGACAGAGACAGAGACGGAGACAGAGGCAGAGACAGAGCCGGGGTCAGAGACGGAGACAGAGACAGAGGGAGAGACAGCGAGAGAGGCAGAGACAGAAACAGAGACAGAGACAGATACGGAGACAGAGACAGAGACAGAGACGGAGACAGAGGCAGAGACAGAGCCGGGGTCAGAGACGGAGACAGAGACAGAGGGAGAGACAGCGAGAGAGGCAGAGACAGAAACAGAGACAGAGACAGATACGGAGACAGAGACAGAGGCAGAGACAGAGACAGAGGCAGAGACAGAGACGGAGACAGAGACAGAGACAGAGACAGAGACAGAGACAGAGACAGCGACAGAGACAGAGACAGAGACAGAGCCAGGGACAGAGACGGAGACAGAGACAGAGACTGGGACAGAGACAGAGCCAGACACAGAGACGCAGACGGAGACAGAGACAGCGACACAGACAGGGACAGCAACAGAGTCAGAGGCAGAGATGGACACAGAGACAGAGACAGAGACTGAGACAGAGACAGAGGCAGAGACAGAGACAGAGACGGAGACAGAGACAGAGACAGAGACTGAGTCAGAGACAGAGACAGCGGCAGAGACAGAGACGGAAACGAAGACGAAGACAGAGGCAGAGGCAGGGCCAGGGACAGTGACGGAGACAGGGACAGAGGGAGAGACAGCGACAGAGACAGAGACTGAGACAGAGACAGAGACAGAGACAGAGACAGAGACAGAGACAGAGACAGAGACAGAGGCAGAGACGGTGACAGAGGCAGAGACAGAGCCAGGGACAGAGACGGAGACAGAGACCGAGGAAGAGGCAGAGACAGAGACACAGACCGAGGAAGAGGCAGAGACAGAGACAGAGACAGAGACAGAGACAGAGACAGAGACAGAGACAGAGACAGAGACAGAGACAGAGACAGAGACAGAGACAGAGACAGAGACAGAGACAGAGACGGAGATAGAGACGGAGACAGAGTCAGAGACAGAGACAGAGACTGAGACAGAGACAGAGCCAGGGACAGAGACAGAGCCAGGGACAGAGACAGAGAGAGGGACAGAGACGGAGACAAAGACCGAGACAGAGACAGAGACGGAGACAGAGGCAGAGACAGAGCCAGGGACTGAGACTGAGACAGAGACAGCGGCAGAGACAGACACGGAGACAGGGACAGAGACACAGACAGAGACAGAGACGGAGGCAAAAACCGAGACAGAGACAGAGACGGAGACAGAGGCAGAGACAGAGCCAGGGACAGAGACGGAGTCTGGCACAGAGGGAGAGACAGCGACAGAGACAGAGACAGAGACAGAGACGGAGGCAAAAACCGAGACAGAGACAGAGACGGAGACAGAGGCAGAGACAGAGCCAGGGACAGAGACGGAGTCTGGCACAGAGAGAGAGACAGCGACAGAGACAGCGACAGAGACAGAGACGGAGACAAAGACCGAGACAGAGACAGAGACGGAGACAGAGTCAGAGACAGAGACAGAGACTGAGACAGAGACAGAGCCAGGGACAGAGACAGAGCCAGGGACAGAGACAGAGAGAGGGACAGAGACGGAGACAAAGACCGAGACAGAGACAGAGACGGAGACAGAGGCAGAGACAGAGACAGAGACAGAGACAGAGACAGAGACAGAGACAGAGACAGAGACAGAGACAGAGACGGAGATAGAGACGGAGACAGAGTCAGAGACAGAGACAGAGACTGAGACAGAGACAGAGCCAGGGACAGAGACAGAGCCAGGGACAAAGACAGAGAGAGGGACAGAGACGGAGACAAAGACCGAGACAGAGACAGAGACGGAGACAGAGGCAGAGACAGAGCCAGGGACTGAGACTGAGACAGAGACAGCGGCAGAGACAGACACGGAGACAGGGACAGAGACACAGACAGAAACAGAGACGGAGGCAAAAACCGAGACAGAGACAGAGACGGAGACAGAGGCAGAGACAGGGGGAGAGACAGCGACAGAGACAGAGACAGAGACAGAGACAGAGACAGAGACAGAGACAGAGACAGAGACAGAGACAGAGACAGAGACAGAGACAGAGACAGAGACAGAGACAGAGACAGAGACAGAGACAGAGACAGAGACAGAGGCAGAGACAGAGACAGAGACAGAGACAGACACAGAGACATAGACGGAGATAGAGACAGAGACAGAGACAGAGACAGAGACAGAGACAGAGACAGAGACAGAGACAGAGACAGAGACAGAGACAGAGACATAGACGGAGATAGAGACAGAGACAGAGACAGGGACGGAGACAGAGACGGAGACAAAGACCGAGACAGAGACAGAGACGGAGACAGAGGCAGAGACAGAGCCGGGGTCAGAGACGGAGACAGAGACAGAGGGAGAGACAGCGAGAGAGGCAGAGACAGAAACAGAGACAGAGACAGATACGGAGACAGAGACAGAGACAGAGACGGAGACAGAGGCAGAGACAGAGCCGGGGTCAGAGACGGAGACAGAGACAGAGGGAGAGACAGCGAGAGAGGCAGAGACAGAAACAGAGACAGAGACAGATACGGAGACAGAGACAGAGGCAGAGACAGAGACAGAGGCAGAGACAGAGACGGAGACAGAGACAGAGACAGAGACAGAGACAGAGACAGAGACAGCGACAGAGACAGAGACAGAGACAGAGCCAGGGACAGAGACGGAGACAGAGACAGAGACTGGGACAGAGACAGAGCCAGACACAGAGACGCAGACGGAGACAGAGACAGCGACACAGACAGGGACAGCAACAGAGTCAGAGGCAGAGATGGACACAGAGACAGAGACAGAGACTGAGACAGAGACAGAGGCAGAGACAGAGACAGAGACGGAGACAGAGACAGAGACAGAGACTGAGTCAGAGACAGAGACAGCGGCAGAGACAGAGACGGAAACGAAGACGAAGACAGAGGCAGAGGCAGGGCCAGGGACAGTGACGGAGACAGGGACAGAGGGAGAGACAGCGACAGAGACAGAGACTGAGACAGAGACAGAGACAGAGACAGAGACAGAGACAGAGACAGAGACAGAGACAGAGGCAGAGACGGTGACAGAGGCAGAGACAGAGCCAGGGACAGAGACGGAGACAGAGACCGAGGAAGAGGCAGAGACAGAGACACAGACCGAGGAAGAGGCAGAGACAGAGACAGAGACAGAGACAGAGACAGAGACAGAGACAGAGACAGAGACAGAGACAGAGACAGAGACAGAGACAGAGACAGAGACAGAGACAGAGACGGAGATAGAGACGGAGACAGAGTCAGAGACAGAGACAGAGACTGAGACAGAGACAGAGCCAGGGACAGAGACAGAGCCAGGGACAGAGACAGAGAGAGGGACAGAGACGGAGACAAAGACCGAGACAGAGACAGAGACGGAGACAGAGGCAGAGACAGAGCCAGGGACTGAGACTGAGACAGAGACAGCGGCAGAGACAGACACGGAGACAGGGACAGAGACACAGACAGAGACAGAGACGGAGGCAAAAACCGAGACAGAGACAGAGACGGAGACAGAGGCAGAGACAGAGCCAGGGACAGAGACGGAGTCTGGCACAGAGGGAGAGACAGCGACAGAGACAGAGACAGAGACAGAGACGGAGGCAAAAACCGAGACAGAGACAGAGACGGAGACAGAGGCAGAGACAGAGCCAGGGACAGAGACGGAGTCTGGCACAGAGAGAGAGACAGCGACAGAGACAGCGACAGAGACAGAGACGGAGACAAAGACCGAGACAGAGACAGAGACGGAGACAGAGTCAGAGACAGAGACAGAGACTGAGACAGAGACAGAGCCAGGGACAGAGACAGAGCCAGGGACAGAGACAGAGAGAGGGACAGAGACGGAGACAAAGACCGAGACAGAGACAGAGACGGAGACAGAGGCAGAGGCAGAGACAGAGACAGAGACAGAGACAGAGACAGAGACAGAGACAGAGACAGAGACAGAGACAGAGACAGAGACAGAGACAGAGACAAAGACCGAGACAGAGACAGAGGCGGAGACAGAGACAGAGACAGAGACAGAGACAGAGACAGAGACAGAGACAGAGACAGAGACAGAGACAGAGACAGAGGGAGAGACAGAGGCAGAGACAGAGCCAGGGACAGAGACAGAGACAGAGACAGAGACAGAGACAGAGACAGTGGCAGAGACAGAGACAGAGACAGAGACAGAGACAGAGACATAGACAGAGACAGAGACAGAGACAGAGAAAGAGACAGAGACAGAGACAGAGACGGAGACAGAGACAGGGGGAGAGACAGCGAGAGAGACGGAGACAGACACGGAGACAGAGACAGATACGGAGACAGAGACAGAGACAGAGACGGAGACAGAGACAGAGACAGAGACAGAGACAGAGACAGAGACAGAGACTGACACAGAGACAGAGACAGAGACAGAGACAGAGACAGAGACAGAGACAGAGACAGAGACAGAGACAGAGACAGAGACAGAGACAGAGACAGAGACAGAGATAGAGACAGAGACAGAGATAGAGACAGAGACAGAGACAGAGACAGAGACAGAGGGAGAGACAGCGAGAGAGACAGAGACAGAAACAGAGACAGAGACAGATACGGAGACAGAGACAGAGACAGAGACAGAGACAGAGACAGAGACAGAGACAGAGACAGAGACAGAGACAGAGGCAGAGACAGAGACGGAGACAAAGACCGAGACGGAGACAGAGACAGAGACAGAGGCAGAGACAGAGCCCGGAACAGAGACGGAGACAGAGTCAGAGGGAGAGACAGAGACAGAAACAGAGACAGAGACAGAGGCAGAGACAGAGCCAGGGACAGAGACGGAGACAGAGACAGAGGGAGAGACAGCGAGAGAGACAGAGACAGAAGCAGAGACAGAGACAGATACGGAGACAGAGACAGAGGCAGAGACAGCGACAGAGACAGAGACAGAGACACAGACAGAAGGGCAGGAGACAAAGTCGGAGGCAGAGGGGCAGGAGACAAAGACGGAGACAAGGACGGAGACAAAGACGGACACAGAGACAGAGACAGAGACAGAGACAGAGACAGAGACAGAGACAGAGACAGAGACAGAGACAGAGACAGAGACAGGGACAGAGACAGTGACAGAGACAGAGACAGAGACAGAGACAAAGACAGAGACAGAGACAGAGACAGAGACAGAGGCAGAGAGAGAGACAGAGACGGAGACAAAGACCGAGACGGAGACAGAGACGGAGACAGAGGCAGAGACAGAGACAGAGGCAGAGACGGAGATAGCGACAGAGACAGAGACAGAGACGGAGACAGAGGCAGAGACAGAGCCAGAGACAGAGACAGAGACAGAGACAGAGACGGAGATAGAGACAGAGGCAGATACAGAGACGGAGACAGAGGCAGAGACAGAGACAGAGACGGAGACAGAGACGGAGACAAAGACCGAGACAGAGACAGAGACGGAGACAGAGGCAGAGACAGAGCCAGGGACAGAGACGGAGACAGAGACAGAGGGAGAGACAGCGAGAGAGGCAGAGACAGAAACAGAGACAGAGACAGATACGGAGACAGAGACAGAGGCAGAGACAGAGACAGAGACAGAGACAGAGACGGAGACAGAGACAGAGACAGAGACAGAGACAGAGACGGAGACAGGAGACAGCGACAGAGACAGAGACAGAGACAGAGACAGAGACAGAGACAGAGACAGAGACAGTGGCAGAGACAGAGACCGAGACAGAGACAGAGACAGAGACATAGACAGAGACAGAGACAGAGACAGAGACAGAGACAGAGACAGAGACAGAGACAGAGACAGAGACAGAGACAGAGACAGAGACAGAGACAGAGACAGAGACAGAGACAGAGACAGAGACAGAGACAGAGACAGAGACAGAGACAGAGACGGAGACAAAGACCGAGACAGAGGCAGAGACACAGACAGAGACAGAGACAGAGACAGAGACAGAGACAGAGACAGAGACAGAGACGGAGACAAAGACCGAGACAGAGGCAGAGACACAGACAGCGACAGGGACGGAGACAGAGACGGAGACAAAGACCGAGACAGAGGCAGAGACACAGACAGGGACAGAGACAGAGACAGAGACGAAGACAAAGACCGAGACAGAGGCAGAGACACAGACAGCGACAGGGACGGAGACAGAGACGGAGACAAAGACCGAGACAGAGACAGAGACGGAGACAAAGACCGAGACGGAGACAGAGACGGAGACAGAGGCAGAGACAGAGACAGAGGCAGAGACGGAGATAGAGACAGAGACAGAGACAGAGACGGAGACAGAGGCAGAGACAGAGCCAGAGACAGAGACAGAGACAGAGACAGAGACGGAGATGGAGATAGAGACAGAGGCAGATACAGAGACGGAGACAGAGGCAGAGACAGAGACAGAGACGGAGACAGAGACGGAGATAGAGACAGAGGCAGATACAGAGACGGAGACAGAGGCAGAGACAGAGACAGAGACGGAGACAGAGACGGAGACAAAGACCGAGACAGAGACAGAGACGGAGACAGAGGCAGAGACAGAGCCAGGGACAGAGACGGAGACAGAGACAGAGGGAGAGACAGCGAGAGAGGCAGAGACAGAAACAGAGACAGAGACAGATACGGAGACAGAGACAGAGGCAGAGACAGAGACAGAGACAGAGACAGAGACGGAGACAGAGACAGAGACAGAGACAGAGACAGAGACGGAGACAGGAGACAGCGACAGAGACAGAGACAGAGACAGAGACAGAGACAGAGACAGAGACAGTGGCAGAGACAGAGACCGAGACAGAGACAGAGACAGAGACATAGACAGAGACAGAGACAGAGACTGACACAGAGACAGAGACAGAGACAGAGACAGAGACAGAGACAGAGACAGAGACAGAGACAGAGACAGAGACAGAGACAGAGACAGAGACAGAGACAGAGATAGAGACAGAGACAGAGATAGAGACAGAGACAGAGACAGAGACAGAGACAGAGGGAGAGACAGCGAGAGAGACAGAGACAGAAACAGAGACAGAGACAGATACGGAGACAGAGACAGAGACAGAGACAGAGACAGAGACAGAGACAGAGACAGAGACAGAGACAGAGACAGAGGCAGAGACAGAGACGGAGACAAAGACCGAGACGGAGACAGAGACAGAGACAGAGGCAGAGACAGAGCCCGGAACAGAGACGGAGACAGAGTCAGAGGGAGAGACAGAGACAGAAACAGAGACAGAGACAGAGGCAGAGACAGAGCCAGGGACAGAGACGGAGACAGAGACAGAGGGAGAGACAGCGAGAGAGACAGAGACAGAAGCAGAGACAGAGACAGATACGGAGACAGAGACAGAGGCAGAGACAGCGACAGAGACAGAGACAGAGACACAGACAGAAGGGCAGGAGACAAAGTCGGAGGCAGAGGGGCAGGAGACAAAGACGGAGACAAGGACGGAGACAAAGACGGACACAGAGACAGAGACAGAGACAGAGACAGAGACAGAGACAGAGACAGAGACAGAGACAGAGACAGAGACAGAGACAGGGACAGAGACAGTGACAGAGACAGAGACAGAGACAGAGACAAAGACAGAGACAGAGACAGAGACAGAGACAGAGGCAGAGAGAGAGACAGAGACGGAGACAAAGACCGAGACGGAGACAGAGACGGAGACAGAGGCAGAGACAGAGACAGAGGCAGAGACGGAGATAGCGACAGAGACAGAGACAGAGACGGAGACAGAGGCAGAGACAGAGCCAGAGACAGAGACAGAGACAGAGACAGAGACGGAGATAGAGACAGAGGCAGATACAGAGACGGAGACAGAGGCAGAGACAGAGACAGAGACGGAGACAGAGACGGAGACAAAGACCGAGACAGAGACAGAGACGGAGACAGAGGCAGAGACAGAGCCAGGGACAGAGACGGAGACAGAGACAGAGGGAGAGACAGCGAGAGAGGCAGAGACAGAAACAGAGACAGAGACAGATACGGAGACAGAGACAGAGGCAGAGACAGAGACAGAGACAGAGACAGAGACGGAGACAGAGACAGAGACAGAGACAGAGACAGAGACGGAGACAGGAGACAGCGACAGAGACAGAGACAGAGACAGAGACAGAGACAGAGACAGAGACAGTGGCAGAGACAGAGACCGAGACAGAGACAGAGACAGAGACATAGACAGAGACAGAGACAGAGACAGAGACAGAGACAGAGACAGAGACAGAGACAGAGACAGAGACAGAGACAGAGACAGAGACAGAGACAGAGACAGAGACAGAGACAGAGACAGAGACAGAGACAGAGACAGAGACAGAGACAGAGACGGAGACAAAGACCGAGACAGAGGCAGAGACACAGACAGAGACAGAGACAGAGACAGAGACAGAGACAGAGACAGAGACAGAGACGGAGACAAAGACCGAGACAGAGGCAGAGACACAGACAGCGACAGGGACGGAGACAGAGACGGAGACAAAGACCGAGACAGAGGCAGAGACACAGACAGGGACAGAGACAGAGACAGAGACGAAGACAAAGACCGAGACAGAGGCAGAGACACAGACAGCGACAGGGACGGAGACAGAGACGGAGACAAAGACCGAGACAGAGACAGAGACGGAGACAAAGACCGAGACGGAGACAGAGACGGAGACAGAGGCAGAGACAGAGACAGAGGCAGAGACGGAGATAGAGACAGAGACAGAGACAGAGACGGAGACAGAGGCAGAGACAGAGCCAGAGACAGAGACAGAGACAGAGACAGAGACGGAGATGGAGATAGAGACAGAGGCAGATACAGAGACGGAGACAGAGGCAGAGACAGAGACAGAGACGGAGACAGAGACGGAGACAAAGACCGAGACAGAGACAGAGACGGAGACAGAGACAGAGACGGAGACAAAGACCGAGACAGAGGCAGAGACACAGACAGAGACAGAGACAGAGACAGAGACAGAGACAGAGACAGAGACAGAGACAGAGACAGAGACAGAGACAGAGACAGAGACGGAGACAAAGACCGAGACAGAGGCAGAGACACAGACAGCCACAGGGACGGAGACAGAGACGGAGACAAAGACCGAGACAGAGGCAGAGACACAGACAGAGACAGAGACGGAGACAGAGGCAGAGACAGAGACAGAGACGGAGACAGAGACGGAGACAAAGACCGAGACAGAGACAGAGACGGAGACAGAGACAGAGACGGAGACAAAGACCGAGACAGAGGCAGAGACACAGACAGCGACAGGGACGGAGACAGAGACGGAGACAAAGACCGAGACAGAGGCAGAGACACAGACAGACACAAAGACCGAGACAGAGGCAGAGACACAGACAGAGACAGAGACAGAGACAGAGACAGAGACAGAGACAGAGACAGAGACAGAGACAGAGACAGAGACAGAGACAGAGACAGAGACAGAGACGGAGACAAAGACCGAGACAGAGGCAGAGACACAGACAGCGACAGGGACAGAGACAGAGACGGAGACAAAGACCGAGACAGAGGCAGAGACACGGACAGAGACAGAGACAGAGACAGAGACAGAGACAGAGACAGAGACAGAGACGGAGACAAAGACCGAGACAGAGGCAGAGACACAGACAGCGACAGGTACGGAGACAGAGACGGAGACAAAGACCGAGACAGCGACAGAGACAGAGACCGAGACAGAGGCAGAGACACAGACAGAGACAGAGACAGAGACAGAGACAGAGACAGAGACAGAGACAGAGACGGAGACAAAGACCGAGACAGAGGCAGAGACACAGACAGCGACAGGGACGGAGACAGAGACGGAGACAAAGACCGAGACAGAGACAGAGACAGAGACTGAGACAGAGACAGAGACAGAGACAGAGACAGAGACAGATTCAGAGACAGAGACAGAGACAGAGACAGAGACAGAGACAGAGACAGAGACAGCGAGAGAGACAGAGACAAAAATGGAGACAGAGACAGATACGGAGACAGAGACAGAGGCAGAGACAGAGACAGAGAGAGAGACGGAGACAGAGACAGAGACAGAGACAGAGACAGAGACAGAGACAGAGACATAGACGGAGATAGAGACAGAGACAGAGACAGGGACGGAGACAGAGACGGAGACAAAGACCGAGACAGAGACAGAGACGGAGACAGAGGCAGAGACAGAGCCAGGGACAGAGACGGAGACAGAAACAGAGGGAGAGACAGCGAGAGAGACAGAGACAGAAACAGAGGCAGAGACAGATACGGAGACAGAGACAGAGGCAGAGACAGAGACAGAGACAGAGACAGAGACAGAGACAGAGACAGAGACAGAGACAGAGACAGAGGCAGAGACAGAGACGGAGACAAAGACCGAAACGGAGACAGAGACAGAGGGAGAGGCAGCGACAGGGACGGAGACAGAGACGGAGACAATGACCGAGACAGAGACAGAGACAGAGACAGAGACAGAGACAGAGACAGAGACAGAGACAGAGACAGAGACAGAGACAGAGACAGAGACAGAGACAGAGACAGAGACAGAGACGGAGACAGAGACGGAGACAAAGACCGAGACAGAGACAGAGACGGAGACAGAGGCAGAGACAGAGCCGGGGTCAGAGACGGAGACAGAGACAGAGGGAGAGACAGCGAGAGAGGCAGAGACAGAAACAGAGACAGAGACAGATACGGAGACAGAGACAGAGGCAGAGACAGAGACAGAGACAGAGACAGAGACGGAGACAGAGACAGAGACAGAGACAGAGACAGAGACAGAGACAGAGACAGAGACAGCGACAGAGACAGAGACAGAGACAGAGCCAGGGACAGAGACGGAGACAGAGACAGAGACTGGGACAGAGACAGAGCCAGACACAGAGACGCAGACGGAGACAGAGACAGCGACACAGACAGGGACAGCAACAGAGTCAGAGGCAGAGATGGACACAGAGACAGAGACAGAGACTGAGACAGAGACAGAGGCAGAGACAGAGACAGAGACGGAGACAGAGACAGAGACAGAGACTGAGTCAGAGACAGAGACAGCGGCAGAGACAGAGACGGAGACAGAGACCGAGGAAGAGGCAGAGACAGAGACACAGACCGAGGAAGAGGCAGAGACAGAGACAGAGACAGAGACAGAGACAGAGACAGAGACAGAGACAGAGACAGAGACAGAGACAGAGACAGAGACAGAGACAGAGACAGAGACAGAGACAGAGACAGAGACAGAGACAGAGACAGAGACAGAGACAGAGACAGAGACAGAGACGGAGATAGAGACGGAGACAGAGTCAGAGACAGAGACAGAGACTGAGACAGAGACAGAGCCAGGGACAGAGACAGAGCCAGGGACAGAGACAGAGAGAGGGACAGAGACGGAGACAAAGACCGAGACAGAGACAGAGACGGAGACAGAGGCAGAGACAGGGGGAGAGACAGCGACAGAGACAGAGACAGAGACAGAGACAGAGACAGAGACAGAGACAGAGACGGAGATAGAGACGGAGACAGAGTCAGAGACAGAGACAGAGACTGAGACAGAGACAGAGACAGAGGCAGAGACAGAGACAGAGACAGAGACAGACATAGAGACATAGACGGAGATAGAGACAGAGACAGAGACAGAGACAGAGACAGAGACAGAGACAGAGACAGAGACAGAGACAGAGACAGAGACAGAGACAGAGACAGAGACAGAGACAGAGACAGAGACAGAGACAGAGACAGAGACAGAGACAGAGACAGAGGCAGAGACAGAGACAGAGACAGAGACAGACATAGAGACATAGACGGAGATAGAGACAGAGACAGAGACAGAGACAGAGACAGAGACAGAGACAGAGACAGAGACAGAGACAGAGACAGAGACAGAGACAGAGACAGAGACAGAGACAGAGACAGAGACAGAGACAGAGACAGAGACAGAGACAGAGACAGAGACAGAGACGGAGACAGAGACGGAGACAAAGACCGAGACAGAGACAGAGACGGAGACAGAGGCAGAGACAGAGCCGGGGTCAGAGACGGAGACAGAGACAGAGGGAGAGACAGCGAGAGAGGCAGAGACAGAAACAGAGACAGAGACAGATACGGAGACAGAGACAGAGGCAGAGACAGAGACAGAGACAGAGACAGAGACGGAGACAGAGACAGAGACAGAGACAGAGACAGAGACAGAGACAGAGACAGAGACGGAGATAGAGACGGAGACAGAGTCAGAGACAGAGACAGAGACTGAGACAGAGACAGAGCCAGGGACAGAGACAGAGCCAGGGACAGAGACAGAGAGAGGGACAGAGACGGAGACAAAGACCGAGACAGAGACAGAGACGGAGACAGAGGCAGAGACAGAGCCAGGGACTGAGACTGAGACAGAGACAGCGGCAGAGACAGACACGGAGACAGGGACAGAGACACAGACAGAAACAGAGACGGAGGCAAAAACCGAGACAGAGACAGAGACGGAGACAGAGGCAGAGACAGGGGGAGAGACAGCGACAGAGACAGAGACAGAGACAGAGACAGAGACAGAGACAGAGACAGAGACAGAGACAGAGACAGAGACAGAGACAGAGACAGAGACAGAGACAGAGACAGAGACAGAGACAGAGACAGAGACAGAGACAGAGACAGAGGCAGAGACAGAGACAGAGACAGAGACAGACACAGAGACATAGACGGAGATAGAGACAGAGACAGAGACAGAGACAGAGACAGAGACAGAGACAGAGACAGAGACAGAGACAGAGACAGAGACAGAGACATAGACGGAGATAGAGACAGAGACAGAGACAGGGACGGAGACAGAGACGGAGACAAAGACCGAGACAGAGACAGAGACGGAGACAGAGGCAGAGACAGAGCCGGGGTCAGAGACGGAGACAGAGACAGAGGGAGAGACAGCGAGAGAGGCAGAGACAGAAACAGAGACAGAGACAGATACGGAGACAGAGACAGAGGCAGAGACAGAGACAGAGGCAGAGACAGAGACGGAGACAGAGACAGAGACAGAGACAGAGACAGAGACAGAGACAGCGACAGAGACAGAGACAGAGACAGAGCCAGGGACAGAGACGGAGACAGAGACAGAGACTGGGACAGAGACAGAGCCAGACACAGAGACGCAGACGGAGACAGAGACAGCGACACAGACAGGGACAGCAACAGAGTCAGAGGCAGAGATGGACACAGAGACAGAGACAGGGACTGAGACAGAGACAGAGGCAGAGACAGAGACAGAGACGGAGACAGAGACAGAGACAGAGACTGAGTCAGAGACAGAGACAGCGGCAGAGACAGAGACGGAAACGAAGACGAAGACAGAGGCAGAGGCAGGGCCAGGGACAGTGACGGAGACAGGGACAGAGGGAGAGACAGCGACAGAGACAGAGACTGAGACAGAGACAGAGACAGAGACAGAGACAGAGACAGAGACAGAGACAGAGGCAGAGACGGTGACAGAGGCAGAGACAGAGCCAGGGACAGAGACGGAGACAGAGACCGAGGAAGAGGCAGAGACAGAGACACAGACCGAGGAAGAGGCAGAGACAGAGACAGAGACAGAGACAGAGACAGAGACAGAGACAGAGACAGAGACAGAGACAGAGACAGAGACAGAGACAGAGACAGAGACAGAGACGGAGATAGAGACGGAGACAGAGTCAGAGACAGAGACAGAGACTGAGACAGAGACAGAGCCAGGGACAGAGACAGAGCCAGGGACAGAGACAGAGAGAGGGACAGAGACGGAGACAAAGACCGAGACAGAGACAGAGACGGAGACAGAGGCAGAGACAGAGCCAGGGACTGAGACTGAGACAGAGACAGCGGCAGAGACAGACACGGAGACAGGGACAGAGACACAGACGGAGACAGAGACGGAGGCAAAAACCGAGACAGAGACAGAGACGGAGACAGAGGCAGAGACAGAGCCAGGGACAGAGACGGAGTCTGGCACAGAGGGAGAGACAGCGACAGAGACAGAGACAGAGACAGAGACGGAGGCAAAAACCGAGACAGAGACAGAGACGGAGACAGAGGCAGAGACAGAGCCAGGGACAGAGACGGAGTCTGGCACAGAGAGAGAGACAGCGACAGAGACAGCGACAGAGACAGAGACGGAGACAAAGACCGAGACAGAGACAGAGACGGAGACAGAGTCAGAGACAGAGACAGAGACTGAGACAGAGACAGAGCCAGGGACAGAGACAGAGCCAGGGACAGAGACAGAGAGAGGGACGGAGACGGAGACAAAGACCGAGACAGAGACAGAGACGGAGACAGAGGCAGAGACAGAGCCAGGGACTGAGACTGAGACAGAGACAGCGGCAGAGACAGACACGGAGACAGGGACAGAGACACAGACAGAAACAGAGACGGAGGCAAAAACCGAGACAGAGACAGAGACGGAGACAGAGGCAGAGACAGGGGGAGAGACAGCGACAGAGACAGAGACAGAGACAGAGACAGAGACAGAGACAGAGACAGAGACAGAGACAGAGACAGAGACAGAGACAGAGACAGAGACAGAGACAGAGACAGAGACAGAGACAGAGACAGAGACAGAGGCAGAGACAGAGACAGAGACAGAGACAGACACAGAGACATAGACGGAGATAGAGACAGAGACAGAGACAGAGACAGAGACAGAGACAGAGACAGAGACAGAGACAGAGACAGAGACAGAGACAGAGACAGAGACATAGACGGAGATAGAGACAGAGACAGAGACAGGGACGGAGACAGAGACGGAGACAAAGACCGAGACAGAGACAGAGACGGAGACAGAGGCAGAGACAGAGCCGGGGTCAGAGACGGAGACAGAGACAGAGGGAGGGACAGCGAGAGAGGCAGAGACAGAAACAGAGACAGAGACAGATACGGAGACAGAGACAGAGGCAGAGACAGAGACAGAGGCAGAGACAGAGACAGAGACAGAGACAGAGACGGAGACAGAGACGGAGACAAAGACCGAGACAGAGACAGAGACGGAGACAGAGGCAGAGACAGAGCCGGGGTCAGAGACGGAGACAGAGACAGAGGGAGAGACAGCGAGAGAGGCAGAGACAGAAACAGAGACAGAGACAGATACGGAGACAGAGACAGAGGCAGAGACAGAGACAGAGACAGAGACAGAGACGGAGACAGAGACAGAGACAGAGACAGAGACAGAGACAGAGACAGAGACAGAGACGGAGATAGAGACGGAGACAGAGTCAGAGACAGAGACAGAGACTGAGACAGAGACAGAGCCAGGGACAGAGACAGAGCCAGGGACAGAGACAGAGAGAGGGACAGAGACGGAGACAAAGACCGAGACAGAGACAGAGACGGAGACAGAGGCAGAGACAGAGCCAGGGACTGAGACTGAGACAGAGACAGCGGCAGAGACAGACACGGAGACAGGGACAGAGACACAGACAGAAACAGAGACGGAGGCAAAAACCGAGACAGAGACAGAGACGGAGACAGAGGCAGAGACAGGGGGAGAGACAGCGACAGAGACAGAGACAGAGACAGAGACAGAGACAGAGACAGAGACAGAGACAGAGACAGAGACAGAGACAGAGACAGAGACAGAGACAGAGACAGAGACAGAGACAGAGACAGAGACAGAGACAGAGACAGAGGCAGAGACAGAGACAGAGACAGAGACAGACACAGAGACATAGACGGAGATAGAGACAGAGACAGAGACAGAGACAGAGACAGAGACAGAGACAGAGACAGAGACAGAGACAGAGACAGAGACAGAGACATAGACGGAGATAGAGACAGAGACAGAGACAGGGACGGAGACAGAGACGGAGACAAAGACCGAGACAGAGACAGAGACGGAGACAGAGGCAGAGACAGAGCCGGGGTCAGAGACGGAGACAGAGACAGAGGGAGAGACAGCGAGAGAGGCAGAGACAGAAACAGAGACAGAGACAGATACGGAGACAGAGACAGAGGCAGAGACAGAGACAGAGGCAGAGACAGAGACGGAGACAGAGACAGAGACAGAGACAGAGACAGAGACAGAGACAGCGACAGAGACAGAGACAGAGACAGAGCCAGGGACAGAGACGGAGACAGAGACAGAGACTGGGACAGAGACAGAGCCAGACACAGAGACGCAGACGGAGACAGAGACAGCGACACAGACAGGGACAGCAACAGAGTCAGAGGCAGAGATGTACACAGAGACAGAGACAGGGACTGAGACAGAGACAGAGGCAGAGACAGAGACAGAGACGGAGACAGAGACAGAGACAGAGACTGAGTCAGAGACAGAGACAGCGGCAGAGACAGAGACGGAAACGAAGACGAAGACAGAGGCAGAGGCAGGGCCAGGGACAGTGACGGAGACAGGGACAGAGGGAGAGACAGCGACAGAGACAGAGACTGAGACAGAGACAGAGACAGAGACAGAGACAGAGACAGAGACAGAGACAGAGGCAGAGACGGTGACAGAGGCAGAGACAGAGCCAGGGACAGAGACGGAGACAGAGACCGAGGAAGAGGCAGAGACAGAGACACAGACCGAGGAAGAGGCAGAGACAGAGACAGAGACAGAGACAGAGACAGAGACAGAGACAGAGACAGAGACAGAGACAGAGACAGAGACAGAGACAGAGACAGAGACAGAGACGGAGATAGAGACGGAGACAGAGTCAGAGACAGAGACAGAGACTGAGACAGAGACAGAGCCAGGGACAGAGACAGAGCCAGGGACAGAGACAGAGAGAGGGACAGAGACGGAGACAAAGACCGAGACAGAGACAGAGACGGAGACAGAGGCAGAGACAGAGCCAGGGACTGAGACTGAGACAGAGACAGCGGCAGAGACAGACACGGAGACAGGGACAGAGACACAGACGGAGACAGAGACGGAGGCAAAAACCGAGACAGAGACAGAGACGGAGACAGAGGCAGAGACAGAGCCAGGGACAGAGACGGAGTCTGGCACAGAGGGAGAGACAGCGACAGAGACAGAGACAGAGACAGAGACGGAGGCAAAAACCGAGACAGAGACAGAGACGGAGACAGAGGCAGAGACAGAGCCAGGGACAGAGACGGAGTCTGGCACAGAGAGAGAGACAGCGACAGAGACAGCGACAGAGACAGAGACGGAGACAAAGACCGAGACAGAGACAGAGACGGAGACAGAGTCAGAGACAGAGACAGAGACTGAGACAGAGACAGAGCCAGGGACAGAGACAGAGCCAGGGACAGAGACAGAGAGAGGGACGGAGACGGAGACAAAGACCGAGACAGAGACAGAGACGGAGACAGAGGCAGAGACAGAGCCAGGGACTGAGACTGAGACAGAGACAGCGGCAGAGACAGACACGGAGACAGGGACAGAGACACAGACAGAAACAGAGACGGAGGCAAAAACCGAGACAGAGACAGAGACGGAGACAGAGGCAGAGACAGGGGGAGAGACAGCGACAGAGACAGAGACAGAGACAGAGACAGAGACAGAGACAGAGACAGAGACAGAGACAGAGACAGAGACAGAGACAGAGACAGAGACAGAGACAGAGACAGAGACAGAGACAGAGACAGAGACAGAGGCAGAGACAGAGACAGAGACAGAGACAGACACAGAGACATAGACGGAGATAGAGACAGAGACAGAGACAGAGACAGAGACAGAGACAGAGACAGAGACAGAGACAGAGACAGAGACAGAGACAGAGACAGAGACATAGACGGAGATAGAGACAGAGACAGAGACAGGGACGGAGACAGAGACGGAGACAAAGACCGAGACAGAGACAGAGACGGAGACAGAGGCAGAGACAGAGCCGGGGTCAGAGACGGAGACAGAGACAGAGGGAGGGACAGCGAGAGAGGCAGAGACAGAAACAGAGACAGAGACAGATACGGAGACAGAGACAGAGGCAGAGACAGAGACAGAGGCAGAGACAGAGACGGAGACAGAGACAGAGACAGAGACAGAGACAGAGACAGAGACAGCGACAGAGACAGAGACAGAGACAGAGCCAGGGACAGAGACGGAGACAGAGACAGAGACTGGGACAGAGACAGAGCCAGACACAGAGACGCAGACGGAGACAGAGACAGCGACACAGACAGGGACAGCAACAGAGTCAGAGGCAGAGATGGACACAGAGACAGAGACAGAGACTGAGACAGAGACAGAGGCAGAGACAGAGACAGAGACGGAGACAGAGACAGAGACAGAGACTGAGTCAGAGACAGAGACAGCGGCAGAGACAGAGACGGAAACGAAGACGAAGACAGAGGCAGAGGCAGGGCCAGGGACAGTGACGGAGACAGGGACAGAGGGAGAGACAGCGACAGAGACAGAGACTGAGACAGAGACAGAGACAGAGACAGAGACAGAGACAGAGACAGAGACAGAGACAGAGGCAGAGACGGTGACAGAGGCAGAGACAGAGCCAGGGACAGAGACGGAGACAGAGACCGAGGAAGAGGCAGAGACAGAGACACAGACCGAGGAAGAGGCAGAGACAGAGACAGAGACAGAGACAGAGACAGAGACAGAGACAGAGACAGAGACAGAGACAGAGACAGAGACAGAGACAGAGACAGAGACAGAGACAGAGACAGAGACGGAGATAGAGACGGAGACAGAGTCAGAGACAGAGACAGAGACTGAGACAGAGACAGAGCCAGGGACAGAGACAGAGCCAGGGACAGAGACAGAGAGAGGGACAGAGACGGAGACAAAGACCGAGACAGAGACAGAGACGGAGACAGAGGCAGAGACAGAGCCAGGGACTGAGACTGAGACAGAGACAGCGGCAGAGACAGACACGGAGACAGGGACAGAGACACAGACAGAGACAGAGACGGAGGCAAAAACCGAGACAGAGACAGAGACGGAGACAGAGGCAGAGACAGAGCCAGGGACAGAGACGGAGTCTGGCACAGAGAGAGAGACAGCGACAGAGACAGCGACAGACACAGAGACGGAGACAAAGACCGAGACAGAGACAGAGACGGAGACAGAGGCAGAGACAGAGCCAGGGACAGAGACGGAGACAGAGACAGAGGGAGAGACAGCAACAGAGACAGAGACAGAGACAGAGACAGAGACAGAGACAGAGACAGAGACAGAGACGGAGGCAAAAACCGAGACAGAGACAGAGACAGAGACGGAGATAGAGACAGAGGCAGATACAGAGACGGAGACAGAGGCAGAGACAGAGCCAGAGACAGAGACGGAGACAGAGACAGAGACAGAGACAGAGACAGAGACAGAGACAGAGACAGAGACAGAGACAGAGACAGAGACAGAGACAGGGGGAGAGACAGCGACAGAGACAGAGACAGAGACAGAGACAGAGACAGAGACAGAGACAGAGACAGAGACAGAGACAGAGACAGAGACAGAGACAGAGACGGAGGCAAAAACCGAGACAGAGACAGAGACAGAGACGGAGATAGAGACAGAGGCAGATACAGAGACGGAGACAGAGGCAGAGACAGAGCCAGAGACAGAGACGGAGACAGAGACAGAGACAGAGACAGAGACAGAGACAGAGACAGAGACAGAGACAGAGACAGAGACAGAGACAGAGACAGGGGGAGAGACAGCGACAGAGACAGAGACAGAGACAGAGACAGAGACAGAGACAGAGACAGAGACAGAGACAGAGACAGAGACAGTGGCAGAGACAGAGACCGAGACAGTGGCAGAGACAGAGACCGAGACAGAGACAGAGACAGAGACAGAGACAGAGACAAAGACAGAGACAGAGACAGAGACAGAGACAGAGGCAGAGACAGAGACAGAGACGGAGACAAAGACCGAGACGGAGACAGAGACGGAGACAGAGGCAGAGACAGAGACAGAGGCAGAGACGGAGATAGAGACAGAGACAGAGACAGAGACAGAGACGGAGACAGAGGCAGAGACAGAGCCAGAGACAGAGACAGAGACAGAGACGGAGACGGAGATAGAGACAGAGGCAGATACAGAGACGGAGACAGAGGCAGAGACAGAGACAGAGACGGAGACAGAGACGGAGACAGAGACAGAGACAGAGACAGAGACAGGGACAGAGACAGTGACAGAGACAGAGACAGAGACAGAGACAGAGACAAAGACAGAGACAGAGACAGAGGCAGAGACGGAGATAGAGACAGAGACAGAGACAGAGACAGAGACGGAGACAGAGGCAGAGACAGAGCCAGAGACAGAGACAGAGACAGAGACGGAGACGGAGATAGAGACAGAGGCAGATACCGAGACGGAGACAGAGGCAGAGGCAGAGTCTCAGACAGAGACAGAGACAGAGACAGAGAAATAGACAAAGACCGAGACAGAGTTAGAGACGGTGACAGAGGCAGAGACAGAGCCAGGGACAGAGACGGAGACAGAGACAGAGACTGGGACTGAGACGGAGAGAGAGACAGAGACGCAGACGGAGACAGAGACAGAGACATAGACAGGGGCAGCGACAGAGTCAGAGGCAGAGATAGACACAGAGACAGAGGCAGAGACTGAGACAGAGACAGAGACAGAGACAGAGACAGAGACAGAGACAGAGACAGAGACAGAGACAGAGACAGAGACAGAGACAGAGACAGAGACAGAGACAGAGACAGAGACAGAGACAGAGACAGAGACAGAGACAGAGACCGAGACAGAGACAGAGACAGAGACAGAGACAGAGACAGAGACAGAGACAGAGACAGTGACAGAGACAGAGACAGAGACAGAGACAGAGACGGAGACAAAGACCGAGACAGAGGCAGAGACACAGACAGAGACAGAGACGGAGACAGAGACAGAGACAGAGACTGAGACAGAGACAGAGACAGAGACAGAGACAGAGACAGAGACAGAGACAGAGACAGAGACAGAGACAGAGACAGAGACAGAGACAGAGACAGAGACAGAGACAAAGACAGAGACAGGGACAGAGACAGAGACAGAGGCGGAGACAAAGACCGAGACGGAGACAGAGACAGAGACAGAGACAGAGACAGAGGGAGAGACAGCGAGAGAGACAGAGACAGAAACAGAGACAGAGACAGATACGGAGACAGAGACAGAGGCAGAGACAGAGACAGAGACAGAGACGGAGACAGAGACAGCGACAGAGACAGAGACAGAGACAGAGACAGAGACAGAGACAGAGACAGAGACAGAGACAGAGACAGAGACAGAGACAGAGACAGAGACAGAGGCGGAGGCAGAGTCTCAGACAGAGACAGAGACAGAGACAGAGACATAGACAAAGACCGAGACAGAGTTAGAGACGGTGACAGAGGCAGAGACAGAGCCAGGGGCAGAGACGGAGACAGAGACAGAGACTGGGACTGAGACGGAGAGAGAGACAGAGACGCAGACGGAGACAGAGACAGAGACACAGACAGGGACAGCGACAGAGTCAGAGGCAGAGATAGACACAGAGACAGAGGCAGAGACTGAGACAGAGACAGAGACAGAGACAGAGACAGAGACAGAGACAGAGACAGGGGGAGAGACAGCGACAGAGACAGAGACAGAGACAGAGACAGCGACAGAGACAGAGACAGAGACAGAGACAGAGACAGAGACAGAGACAGAGACGGAGACAGAGACGGAGACAAAGACCGAGACAGAGACAGAGACGGAGACAGAGGCAGAGACAGAGCCGGGGTCAGAGACGGAGACAGAGACAGAGGGAGAGACAGCGAGAGAGGCAGAGACAGAAACAGAGACAGAGACAGATACGGAGACAGAGACAGAGGCAGAGACAGAGACAGAGACAGAGACAGAGACGGAGACAGAGACAGAGACAGAGACAGAGACAGAGACAGAGACAGAGACAGAGACAGCGACAGAGACAGAGACAGAGACAGAGCCAGGGACAGAGACGGAGACAGAGACAGAGACTGGGACAGAGACAGAGCCAGACACAGAGACGCAGACGGAGACAGAGACAGCGACACAGACAGGGACAGCAACAGAGTCAGAGGCAGAGATGGACACAGAGACAGAGACAGAGACTGAGACAGAGACAGAGACAGAGACAGAGACAGAGACAGAGACAGAGACAGAGACAGAGGCAGAGACAGAGACAGAGACAGAGACAGACACAGAGACATAGACGGAGATAGAGACAGAGACAGAGACAGAGACAGAGACAGAGACAGAGACAGAGACAGAGACAGAGACAGAGACAGAGACAGAGACAGAGACAGAGACAGAGACAGAGACGGAGACAGAGACGGAGACAAAGACCGAGACAGAGACAGAGACGGAGACAGAGGCAGAGACAGAGCCGGGGTCAGAGACGGAGACAGAGACAGAGGGAGAGACAGCGAGAGAGGCAGAGACAGAAACAGAGACAGAGACAGATACGGAGACAGAGACAGAGGCAGAGACAGAGACAGAGACAGAGACAGACACAGAGACATAGACGGAGATAGAGACAGAGACAGAGACAGAGACAGAGACAGAGACAGAGACAGAGACAGAGACAGAGACAGAGACAGAGACAGAGACAGAGACAGACACAGAGACATAGACGGAGACAGAGACAGAGACAGAGACAGAGCCAGGGACAGAGACGGAGACAGAGACAGAGACTGGGACAGAGACAGAGCCAGACACAGAGACGCAGACGGAGACAGAGACAGCGACACAGACAGGGACAGCAACAGAGTCAGAGGCAGAGATGGACACAGAGACAGAGACAGAGACTGAGACAGAGACAGAGGCAGAGACAGAGACAGAGACGGAGACAGAGACAGAGACAGAGACTGAGTCAGAGACAGAGACAGCGGCAGAGACAGAGACGGAGACAGAGACCGAGGAAGAGGCAGAGACAGAGACACAGACCGAGGAAGAGGCAGAGACAGAGACAGAGACAGAGACAGAGACAGAGACAGAGACAGAGACAGAGACAGAGACAGAGACATAGACGGAGATAGAGACAGAGACAGAGACAGGGACGGAGACAGAGACGGAGACAAAGACCGAGACAGAGACAGAGACGGAGACAGAGGCAGAGACAGAGCCGGGGTCAGAGACGGAGACAGAGACAGAGGGAGAGACAGCGAGAGAGGCAGAGACAGAAACAGAGACAGAGACAGATACGGAGACAGAGACAGAGGCAGAGACAGAGACAGAGACAGAGACAGAGACGGAGACAGAGACAGAGACAGAGACAGAGACAGAGACAGAGACAGCGACAGAGACAGAGACAGAGACAGAGCCAGGGACAGAGACGGAGACAGAGACAGAGACTGGGACAGAGACAGAGCCAGACACAGAGACGCAGACGGAGACAGAGACAGCGACACAGACAGGGACAGCAACAGAGTCAGAGGCAGAGATGGACACAGAGACAGAGACAGAGACTGAGACAGAGACAGAGGCAGAGACAGAGACAGAGACGGAGACAGAGACAGAGACAGAGACTGAGTCAGAGACAGAGACAGCGGCAGAGACAGAGACGGAAACGAAGACGAAGACAGAGGCAGAGGCAGGGCCAGGGACAGTGACGGAGACAGGGACAGAGGGAGAGACAGCGACAGAGACAGAGACTGAGACAGAGACAGAGACAGAGACAGAGACAGAGACAGAGACAGAGACAGAGACAGAGACAGAGGCAGAGACGGTGACAGAGGCAGAGACAGAGCCAGGGACAGAGACGGAGACAGAGACCGAGGAAGAGGCAGAGACAGAGACACAGACCGAGGAAGAGGCAGAGACAGAGACAGAGACAGAGACAGAGACAGAGACAGAGACAGAGACAGAGACAGAGACAGAGACAGAGGCAGAGACAGAGACAGAGACAGAGACAGAGACAGAGACGGAGATAGAGACGGAGACAGAGTCAGAGACAGAGACAGAGACTGAGACAGAGACAGAGCCAGGGACAGAGACAGAGCCAGGGACAGAGACAGAGAGAGGGACAGAGACGGAGACAAAGCCCGAGACAGAGACAGAGACGGAGACAGAGGCAGAGACAGAGCCAGGGACTGAGACTGAGACAGAGACAGCGGCAGAGACAGACACGGAGACAGGGACAGAGACACAGACAGAGACAGAGACGGAGGCAAAAACCGAGACAGAGACAGAGACGGAGACAGAGGCAGAGACAGAGCCAGGGACAGAGACGGAGTCTGGCACAGAGGGAGAGACAGCGACAGAGACAGAGACAGAGACAGAGACGGAGGCAAAAACCGAGACAGAGACAGAGACGGAGACAGAGGCAGAGACAGAGCCAGGGACAGAGACGGAGTCTGGCACAGAGAGAGAGACAGCGACAGAGACAGCGACAGAGACAGAGACGGAGACAAAGACCGAGACAGAGACAGAGACGGAGACAGAGGCAGAGACAGAGCCAGGGACAGAGACGGAGACAGAGACAGAGGGAGAGACAGCAACAGAGACAGAGACAGAGACAGAGACAGAGACAGAGACAGAGACAGAGACAGAGACGGAGGCAAAAACCGAGACAGAGACAGAGACAGAGACGGAGATAGAGACAGAGGCAGATACAGAGACGGAGACAGAGGCAGAGACAGAGCCAGAGACAGAGACGGAGACAGAGACAGAGACAGAGACAGAGACAGAGACAGAGACAGAGACAGAGACAGAGACAGAGACAGAGACAGAGACAGGGGGAGAGACAGCGACAGAGACAGAGACAGAGACAGAGACAGAGACAGAGACAGAGACAGAGACAGAGACAGAGACAGAGACAGAGACAGAGACAGAGACAGAGACAGAGACAGAGACAGAGGCAGAGACAGAGACAGAGACAGAGACAGACACAGAGACATAGACGGAGATAGAGACAGAGACAGAGACAGAGACAGAGACAGAGACAGAGACAGAGACAGAGACAGAGACAGAGACAGAGACAGAGACAGAGACAGAGACAGAGACAGAGACAGAGACAGAGGCAGAGACAGAGACGGAGACAGAGACGGAGACAAAGACCGAGACAGAGACAGAGACGGAGACAGAGGCAGAGACAGAGCCGGGGTCAGAGACGGAGACAGAGACAGAGGGAGAGACAGCGAGAGAGGCAGAGACAGAAACAGAGACAGAGGCAGAGACAGAGACAGAGACAGAGACAGAGACGGAGACAGAGACAGAGACAGAGACAGAGACAGAGACAGAGACAGAGACAGAGACAGAGACAGAGACAGCGACAGAGACAGAGACAGAGACAGAGACAGAGACAGAGACAGAGACAGTGGCAGAGACAGAGACCGAGACAGTGGCAGAGACAGAGACCGAGACAGAGACAGAGACAGAGACAGAGACATAGACAGAGACAGAGACAAAGACAGAGACAGAGACAGAGACAGAGACAGAGACAGAGGCAGAGACAGAGACAGAGACGGAGACAAAGACCGAGACGGAGACAGAGACGGAGACAGAGGCAGAGACAGAGACAGAGGCAGAGACGGAGATAGAGACAGAGACAGAGACAGAGACAGAGACGGAGACAGAGGCAGAGACAGAGCCAGAGACAGAGACAGAGACAGAGACGGAGACGGAGATAGAGACAGAGGCAGATACAGAGACGGAGACAGAGGCAGAGACAGAGACAGAGACGGAGACAGAGACGGAGACAGAGACAGAGACAGAGACAGAGACAGGGACAGAGACAGTGACAGAGACAGAGACAGAGACAGAGACAGAGACAAAGACAGAGACAGAGACAGAGGCAGAGACGGAGATAGAGACAGAGACAGAGACAGAGACAGAGACGGAGACAGAGGCAGAGACAGAGCCAGAGACAGAGACAGAGACAGAGACGGAGACGGAGATAGAGACAGAGGCAGATACCGAGACGGAGACAGAGGCAGAGGCAGAGTCTCAGACAGAGACAGAGACAGAGACAGAGAAATAGACAAAGACCGAGACAGAGTTAGAGACGGTGACAGAGGCAGAGACAGAGCCAGGGACAGAGACGGAGACAGAGACAGAGACTGGGACTGAGACGGAGAGAGAGACAGAGACGCAGACGGAGACAGAGACAGAGACATAGACAGGGACAGCGACAGAGTCAGAGGCAGAGATAGACACAGAGACAGAGGCAGAGACTGAGACAGAGACAGAGACAGAGACAGAGACAGAGACAGAGACAGAGACAGAGACAGAGACAGAGACAGAGACAGAGACAGAGACAGAGACAGAGACAGAGACAGAGACAGAGACAGAGACAGAGACAGAGACCGAGACAGAGACAGAGACAGAGACAGAGACAGAGACAGAGACAGAGACAGAGACAGTGACAGAGACAGAGACAGAGACAGAGACAGAGACGGAGACAAAGACCGAGACAGAGACAGAGACGGAGACAGAGGCAGAGACAGAGCCGGGGTCAGAGACGGAGACAGAGACAGAGGGAGAGACAGCGAGAGAGGCAGAGACAGAAACAGAGACAGACACAGATACGGAGACAGAGACAGAGGCAGAGACAGAGACAGAGACAGAGACAGAGACGGAGACAGAGACAGAGACGGAGATAGAGACGGAGACAGAGTCAGAGACAGAGACAGAGACTGAGACAGAGACAGAGCCAGGGACAGAGACAGAGCCAGGGACAGAGACAGAGAGAGGGACAGAGACGGAGACAAAGACCGAGACAGAGACAGAGACGGAGACAGAGGCAGAGACAGAGCCAGGGACTGAGACTGAGACAGAGACAGCGGCAGAGACAGACACGGAGACAGGGACAGAGACACAGACAGAAACAGAGACGGAGGCAAAAACCGAGACAGAGACAGAGACGGAGACAGAGGCAGAGACAGGGGGAGAGACAGCGACAGAGACAGAGACAGAGACAGAGACAGAGACAGAGACAGAGACAGAGACAGAGACAGAGACAGAGACAGAGACAGAGACAGAGACAGAGACAGAGACAGAGACAGAGACAGAGACAGAGACAGAGACAGAGGCAGAGACAGAGACAGAGACAGAGACAGACACAGAGACATAGACGGAGATAGAGACAGAGACAGAGACAGAGACAGAGACAGAGACAGAGACAGAGACAGAGACAGAGACAGAGACAGAGACAGAGACATAGACGGAGATAGAGACAGAGACAGAGACAGGGACGGAGACAGAGACGGAGACAAAGACCGAGACAGAGACAGAGACGGAGACAGAGGCAGAGACAGAGCCGGGGTCAGAGACGGAGACAGAGACAGAGGGAGAGACAGCGATAGAGGCAGAGACAGAAACAGAGACAGAGACAGATACGGAGACAGAGACAGAGGCAGAGACAGAGACAGAGACAGAGACAGAGACGGAGACAGAGACAGAGACAGAGACAGAGACAGAGGCAGAGACTGAGACAGAGACAGAGACAGAGACAGAGACAGAGACAGAGACAGGGGGAGAGACAGCGACAGAGACAGAGACAGAGACAGAGACAGCGACAGAGACAGAGACAGAGACAGAGACAGAGACAGAGACAGAGACAGAGACAGAGACGGAGACAGAGACGGAGACAAAGACCGAGACAGAGACAGAGACGGAGACAGAGGCAGAGACAGAGCCGGGGTCAGAGACGGAGACAGAGACAGAGGGAGAGACAGCGAGAGAGGCAGAGACAGAAACAGAGACAGAGACAGATACGGAGACAGAGACAGAGGCAGAGACAGAGACAGAGACAGAGACAGAGACGGAGACAGAGACAGAGACAGAGACAGAGACAGAGACAGAGACAGAGACAGAGACAGCGACAGAGACAGAGACAGAGACAGAGCCAGGGACAGAGACGGAGACAGAGACAGAGACTGGGACAGAGACAGAGCCAGACACAGAGACGCAGACGGAGACAGAGACAGCGACACAGACAGGGACAGCAACAGAGTCAGAGGCAGAGATGGACACAGAGACAGAGACAGAGACTGAGACAGAGACAGAGACAGAGACAGAGACAGAGACAGAGACAGAGACAGAGACAGAGGCAGAGACAGAGACAGAGACAGAGACAGACACAGAGACATAGACGGAGATAGAGACAGAGACAGAGACAGAGACAGAGACAGAGACAGAGACAGAGACAGAGACAGAGACAGAGACAGAGACAGAGACAGAGACAGAGACAGAGACAGAGACAGAGACAGAGACAGAGACGGAGACAGAGACGGAGACAAAGACCGAGACAGAGACAGAGACGGAGACAGAGGCAGAGACAGAGCCGGGGTCAGAGACGGAGACAGAGACAGAGGGAGAGACAGCGAGAGAGGCAGAGACAGAAACAGAGACAGAGACAGATACGGAGACAGAGACAGAGGCAGAGACAGAGACAGAGACAGAGACAGACACAGAGACATAGACGGAGATAGAGACAGAGACAGAGACAGAGACAGAGACAGAGACAGAGACAGAGACAGAGACAGAGACAGAGACAGAGACAGAGACAGAGACAGACACAGAGACATAGACGGAGACAGAGACAGAGACAGAGACAGAGCCAGGGACAGAGACGGAGACAGAGACAGAGACTGGGACAGAGACAGAGCCAGACACAGAGACGCAGACGGAGACAGAGAAAGCGACACAGACAGGGACAGCAACAGAGTCAGAGGCAGAGATGGACACAGAGACAGAGACAGAGACTGAGACAGAGACAGAGGCAGAGACAGAGACAGAGACGGAGACAGAGACAGAGACAGAGACTGAGTCAGAGACAGAGACAGCGGCAGAGACAGAGACGGAGACAGAGACCGAGGAAGAGGCAGAGACAGAGACACAGACCGAGGAAGAGGCAGAGACAGAGACAGAGACAGAGACAGAGACAGAGACAGAGACAGAGACAGAGACAGAGACAGAGACAGAGACAGAGACAGAGACAGAGACAGAGACAGAGACAGAGACAGAGACAGAGACAGAGACAGAGACAGAGACAGAGACAGAGACAGAGACAGAGACGGAGATAGAGACGGAGACAGAGTCAGAGACAGAGACAGAGACTGAGACAGAGACAGAGCCAGGGACAGAGACAGAGCCAGGGACAGAGACAGAGAGAGGGACAGAGACGGAGACAAAGACCGAGACAGAGACAGAGACGGAGACAGAGGCAGAGACAGAGCCAGGGACTGAGACTGAGACAGAGACAGCGGCAGAGACAGACACGGAGACAGGGACAGAGACACAGACAGAGACAGAGACGGAGGCAAAAACCGAGACAGAGACAGAGACGGAGACAGAGGCAGAGACAGGGGGAGAGACAGCGACAGAGCCAGAGACAGAGACAGAGACAGAGACAGAGACAGAGACAGAGACAGAGACAGAGACAGAGACAGAGACAGAGACAGAGACAGAGACAGAGACAGAGACAGAGACAGAGGCAGAGACAGAGACAGAGACAGAGACAGACACAGAGACATAGACGGAGATAGAGACAGAGACAGAGACAGAGACAGAGACAGAGACAGAGACAGAGACAGAGACAGAGACAGAGACAGAGACAGAGACAGAGACAGAGACAGAGACAGAGACAGAGACAGAGACAGAGACAGAGACAGAGACGGAGACAGAGACGGAGACAAAGACCGAGACAGAGACAGAGACGGAGACAGAGGCAGAGACAGAGCCGGGGTCAGAGACGGAGACAGAGACAGAGGGAGAGACAGCGAGAGAGGCAGAGACAGAAACAGAGACAGAGACAGATACGGAGACAGAGACAGAGGCAGAGACAGAGACAGAGACAGAGACAGAGACGGAGACAGAGACAGAGACAGAGACAGAGACAGAGACAGAGACAGAGACAGAGACAGCGACAGAGACAGAGACAGAGACAGAGCCAGGGACAGAGACGGAGACAGAGACAGAGACTGGTACAGAGACAGAGCCAGACACAGAGACGCAGACGGAGACAGAGACAGCGACACAGACAGGGACAGCAACAGAGTCAGAGGCAGAGATGGACACAGAGACAGAGGCAGAGACTGAGACAGAGACAGAGGCAGAGACAGAGACAGAGACGGAGACAGAGACAGAGACAGAGACTGAGTCAGAGACAGAGACAGCGGCAGAGACAGAGACGGAAACGAAGACGAAGACAGAGGCAGAGGCAGGGCCAGGGACAGTGACGGAGACAGGGACAGAGGGAGAGACAGCGACAGAGACAGAGACTGAGACAGAGACAGAGACAGAGACAGAGACAGAGACAGAGACAGAGACAGAGACAGAGACAGAGGCAGAGACGGTGACAGAGGCAGAGACAGAGCCAGGGACAGAGACGGAGACAGAGACCGAGGAAGAGGCAGAGACAGAGACACAGACCGAGGAAGAGGCAGAGACAGAGACAGAGACAGAGACAGAGACAGAGACAGAGACAGAGACAGAGACAGAGACAGAGACAGAGACAGAGACAGAGACGGAGATAGAGACGGAGACAGAGTCAGAGACAGAGACAGAGACTGAGACAGAGACAGAGCCAGGGACAGAGACAGAGCCAGGGACAGAGACAGAGAGAGGGACAGAGACGGAGACAAAGACCGAGACAGAGACAGAGACGGAGACAGAGGCAGAGACAGAGCCAGGGACTGAGACTGAGACAGAGACAGCGGCAGAGACAGACACGGAGACAGGGACAGAGACACAGACAGAAACAGAGACGGAGGCAAAAACCGAGACAGAGACAGAGACGGAGACAGAGGCAGAGACAGGGGGAGAGACAGCGACAGAGACAGAGACAGAGACAGAGACAGAGACAGAGACAGAGACAGAGACAGAGACAGAGACAGAGACAGAGACAGAGACAGAGACAGAGACAGAGACAGAGGCAGAGACAGAGACAGAGACAGAGACAGACACAGAGACATAGACGGAGATAGAGACAGAGACAGAGACAGAGACAGAGACAGAGACAGAGACAGAGACAGAGACAGAGACAGAGACAGAGACATAGACGGAGATAGAGACAGAGACAGAGACAGGGACGGAGACAGAGACGGAGACAAAGACCGAGACAGAGACAGAGACGGAGACAGAGGCAGAGACAGAGCCGGGGTCAGAGACGGAGACAGAGACAGAGGGAGAGACAGCGAGAGAGGCAGAGACAGAAACAGAGACAGAGACAGATACGGAGACAGAGACAGAGGCAGAGACAGAGAAAGAGACAGAGACAGAGACGGAGACAGAGACAGAGACAGAGACAGAGACAGAGACAGAGACAGCGACAGAGACAGAGACAGAGACAGAGCCAGGGACAGAGACGGAGACAGAGACAGAGACTGGGACAGAGACAGAGCCAGACACAGAGACGCAGACGGAGACAGAGACAGCGACACAGACAGGGACAGCAACAGAGTCAGAGGCAGAGATGGACACAGAGACAGAGACAGAGACTGAGACAGAGACAGAGGCAGAGACAGAGACAGAGACGGAGACAGAGACAGAGACAGAGACTGAGTCAGAGACAGAGACAGCGGCAGAGACAGAGACGGAAACGAAGACGAAGACAGAGGCAGAGGCAGGGCCAGGGACAGTGACGGAGACAGGGACAGAGGGAGAGACAGCGACAGAGACAGAGACTGAGACAGAGACAGAGACAGAGACAGAGACAGAGACAGAGACAGAGACAGAGACAGAGGCAGAGACGGTGACAGAGGCAGAGACAGAGCCAGGGACAGAGACGGAGACAGAGACCGAGGAAGAGGCAGAGACAGAGACACAGACCGAGGAAGAGGCAGAGACAGAGACAGAGACAGAGACAGAGACAGAGACAGAGACAGAGACAGAGACAGAGACAGAGACAGAGACAGAGACAGAGACAGAGACAGAGACGGAGATAGAGACGGAGACAGAGTCAGAGACAGAGACAGAGACTGAGACAGAGACAGAGCCAGGGACAGAGACAGAGCCAGGGACAGAGACAGAGAGAGGGACAGAGACGGAGACAAAGACCGAGACAGAGACAGAGACGGAGACAGAGGCAGAGACAGAGCCAGGGACTGAGACTGAGACAGAGACAGCGGCAGAGACAGACACGGAGACAGGGACAGAGACACAGACAGAGACAGAGACGGAGGCAAAAACCGAGACAGAGACAGAGACGGAGACAGAGGCAGAGACAGAGCCAGGGACAGAGACGGAGTCTGGCACAGAGGGAGAGACAGCGACAGAGACAGAGACAGAGACAGAGACGGAGGCAAAAACCGAGACAGAGACAGAGACGGAGACAGAGGCAGAGACAGAGCCAGGGACAGAGACGGAGTCTGGCACAGAGAGAGAGACAGCGACAGAGACAGCGACAGAGACAGAGACGGAGACAAAGACCGAG
>CAMAOD020000135.1:2867500-2897500 GCA_945859595.2 Megachile willughbiella
GAGACAGAGACAGAGACAGAGACAGAGACAGAGACAGAGACAGAGACGGAGATAGAGACGGAGACAGAGTCAGAGACAGAGACAGAGACTGAGACAGAGACAGAGCCAGGGACAGAGACAGAGCCAGGGACAGAGACAGAGAGAGGGACAGAGACGGAGACAAAGACCGAGACAGAGACAGAGACGGAGACAGAGGCAGAGACAGAGCCAGGGACTGAGACTGAGACAGAGACAGCGGCAGAGACAGACACGGAGACAGGGACAGAGACACAGACAGAGACAGAGACGGAGGCAAAAACCGAGACAGAGACAGAGACGGAGACAGAGGCAGAGACAGAGCCAGCGACAGAGACGGAGTCTGGCACAGAGGGAGAGACAGCGACAGAGACAGAGACAGAGACAGAGACGGAGGCAAAAACCGAGACAGAGACAGAGACGGAGACAGAGGCAGAGACAGAGCCAGGGACAGAGACGGAGTCTGGCACAGAGAGAGAGACAGCGACAGAGACAGCGACAGAGACAGAGACGGAGACAAAGACCGAGACAGAGACAGAGACGGAGACAGAGGGAGAGACAGCAACAGAGACAGAGACAGAGACAGAGACAGAGACAGAGACAGAGACAGAGACAGAGACAGAGACGGAGGCAAAAACCGAGACAGAGACAGAGACAGAGACGGAGATAGAGACAGAGGCAGATACAGAGACGGAGACAGAGGCAGAGACAGAGCCAGAGACAGAGACGGAGACAGAGACAGAGACAGAGACAGAGACAGAGACAGAGACAGAGACAGAGACAGAGACAGAGACAGAGACAGAGACAGAGACAGAGACAGAGACAGGGGGAGAGACAGCGACAGAGACAGAGACAGAGACAGAGACAGAGACAGAGACAGAGACAGAGACAGAGACAGAGACAGAGACAGAGACAGAGACAGAGACAGAGACAGAGACAGAGACAGAGACAGAGACAGAGACAGAGGCAGAGACAGAGACAGAGACAGAGACAGACACAGAGACATAGACGGAGATAGAGACAGAGACAGAGACAGAGACAGAGACAGAGACAGAGACAGAGACAGAGACAGAGACAGAGACAGAGACAGAGACAGAGACAGAGACAGAGACAGAGACAGAGACAGAGACAGAGACAGAGACAGGGACAGAGACAGAGACAGAGGCGGAGACAAAGACCGAGACGGAGACAGAGACAGAGACAGAGACAGAGACAGAGGGAGAGACAGCGAGAGAGACAGAGACAGAAACAGAGACAGAGACAGATACGGAGACAGAGACAGAGGCAGAGACAGAGACAGAGACAGAGACGGAGACAGAGACAGCGACAGAGACAGAGACAGAGACAGAGACAGAGACAGAGACAGAGACAGAGACAGAGACAGAGACAGAGACAGAGACAGAGGCAGAGGCAGAGTCTCAGACAGAGACAGAGACAGAGACAGAGACATAGACAAAGACCGAGACAGAGTTAGAGACGGTGACAGAGGCAGAGACAGAGCCAGGGGCAGAGACGGAGACAGAGACAGAGACTGGGACTGAGACGGAGAGAGAGACAGAGACGCAGACGGAGACAGAGACAGAGACATAGACAGGCACAGCGACAGAGTCAGAGGCAGAGATAGACACAGAGACAGAGGCAGAGACTGAGACAGAGACAGAGACAGAGACAGAGACAGAGACAGAGACAGAGACAGAGACAGAGACAGAGACAGAGACAGAGACAGAGACAGAGACAGTGACAGAGACAGAGACAGAGACAGAGACAGAGACAGAGACAAAGACAGAGACAGAGACAGAGACAGAGACAGAGACAGAGACAGAGACGGAGACAAAGACCGAGACGGAGACAGAGACAGAGCCAGAGACAGAGACAGAGACAGAGACAGAGACGGAGATAGAGACAGAGGCAGATACAGAGACGGAGGCAGAGGCAGAGACAGAGACAGAGACGGAGACAGAGACGGAGACAAAGACCGAGACAGAAACAGAGACGGAGACAGAGGCAGAGACGGAGCCAGGGACAGAGACGGAGACAGAGACAGAGGGAGAGACAGCGAGAGAGGCAGAGACAGAAACAGAGACAGAGACAGATACGGAGACAGAGACAGAGGCAGTGACAGAGACAGAGACAGAGACAGAGACGGAGACAGAGACAGAGACAGAGACAGAGGCAGAGACAGAGACAGCGACAGAGACAGAGACAGAGACAGAGACAGAGACAGAGACAGAGACAGAGACAGAGACAGTGGCAGAGACAGAGACCGAGACAGAGACAGAGACAGAGACAGAGACATAGACAGAGACAGAGACAGAGACAGAGACAGAGACAGAGACAGAGACAGAGACAGAGACAGAGACAGAGACAGAGACAGAGACGGAGACAGAGACAGAGACAGAGACAGAGACAGAGACAGAGACAGAGACAGAGACACAGACAGAGACAGAGACAGAGACAGAGACAGAGACAGATACAGAGACAGAGACACAGACAGAGACAGAGACAGTGGCAGAGACAGAGGCAGAGACAGAGACAGAGACAGAGACATAGACGGAGATAGAGACGGAGACAAAGACCGAGACAGAGACAGAGACGGAGACAGAGGCAGAGACAGAGCCAGGGACAGAGACGGAGACAGAGACAGAGGGAGGGACAGCGAGAGAGGCAGAGACAGAAACAGAGACAGAGACAGATACGGAGACAGAGACAGTGGCAGAGACAGAGACAGAGACAGAGACGGAGACAGAGACAGAGACAGAGACAGAGTCAGAGACAGAGACAGAGACAGGGGGAGAGACAGCGACAGAGACAGAGACAGAGACAGAGACAGAGACAGAGACAGAGACAGAGACAGAGACAGAGGCAGAGACAGAGACAGAGACTGAGACAGAGACAGAGACAGAGACGGAGACAGAGGCAGAGACAGAGCCAGGGACAGAGACGGAGACAGAGACAGAGGGAGAGACACCGAGAGAGACGGAGACAGAAACAGAGACAGAGACAGATACGGAGACAGAGACAGAGGCAGAGACAGAGACAGAGGCAGAGACAGAGACAGAGGCAGAGACAGAAACAGAGACAGAGACAGAGACATAGACAGAAGGGCAGGAGACAAAGTCGGAGGCAGAGGGGCAGGAGACAAAGACGGAGACAAGGACGGAGACAAAGACGGACACAGAGACAGAGACGGAGACAGAGACAGAGCCAGGGACGGAGGCGGAAACAGAGACAGATGGAGAGACAGCGAGAGAGACAGAGACAGAAACGGAGACAGAGACACATACGGAGACAGAGACAGAGGCAGAGACAGCGACAGAGACAGAGACAGAGACATAGACAGAAGGGCAGGAGACAAAGTCGGAGGCAGAGGGACAGGAGACAAAGACGGAGACAAGGACGGAGACAAAGACGGACACAGAGACAGAGACGTAGACAGAGACAGAGACAGAGACAGAGACAGCGACAGAGACAGAGACAGAGACAGAGACAGAGACAGAGACAGAGACAGACAAAGAGACAGAGACAGAGACAAAGACCGAGACGGAGACAGAGACGGAGACAGAGGCAGAGACAGAGACAGAGACAGAGACAGAGACAGAAGCAGGGACAGAGACAGAGACAGAGACAGAGACGGAGACAGAGACAGAGACAGAGACGGAGACAAAGACAGAGACGGAGACAGTGACGGAGACAGAGGCAGAGACAGGGCCAGGGACAGAGACGGAGACAGGGACAGAGGGAGAGACAGCGACAGAGACAGAGACAGAGACAGAGACAGAGACAGAGACAGAGACAGAGACAGAGACAGAGACAGAGACAGAGACAGAGACAGAGACAGAGACAGAGACAGAGACAGACAAAGAGACAGAGACAGAGACAGAGACGGAGACAGAGACAGAGGGAGAGACAGCGACAGGGACGGAGACAGAGACGGAGACAAAGACCGAGACAGAGACAGAGACAGAGATAGAGACAGAGACAGAGACAGAGACAGAGACAGAGACAGAGACAGAGACAGAGACAGAGACAGAGACAGAGACAGAGACAGAGACAGAGACAGAGACAGAGACAGAGACAGAGACAGAGACAGAGACAGAGACAGAGACAGAGACAGAGACAGAGACAGAGACAGAGACAGAGACAGAGCCAGGGACAGAGACGGAGACAGAGACAGAGGGAGAGACAGAGACAGAAACAGAGACAGAGACAGAGGCAAAGACAGAGCCAGGGACAGAGACGGAGACAGAGACAGAGGGAGAGACAGCGAGAGAGACAGAGACAGAAACGGAGACAGAGACAGATACGGAGACAGAGACAGAGGCAGAGACAGCGACAGAGACAGAGACATAGACATAGACAGAAGGGCAGGAGACAAAGTCGGAGGCAGAGGGGCAGGAGACAAAGACGGAGACAAGGACGGAGACAAAGACGGACACAGAGACAGAGACGGAGACAGAGACAGAGACAGAGACAGAGACAGAGACAGAGACAGAGACAGAGACAGAGACAGAGACAGAGACAGAGACAGAGACAGAGACAGAGACAGAGACAGGGACAGAGACAGTGACAGAGACAGAGACAGAGACAGAGACAGAGACAGAGACAAAGACAGAGACAGAGACAGAGTCAGAGACAGAGACAGAGACAGAGACGGAGACAAAGACCGAGACGGAGACAGAGACAGAGCCAGAGACAGAGACAGAGACAGAGACAGAGACGGAGATAGAGACAGAGGCAGATACAGAGACGGAGGCAGAGGCAGAGACAGAGACAGAGACGGAGACAGAGACGGAGACAAAGACCGAGACAGAAACAGAGACGGAGACAGAGGCAGAGACAGAGCCAGGGACAGAGACGGAGACAGAGACAGAGGGAGAGACAGCGAGAGAGGCAGAGACAGAAACAGAGACAGAGACAGATACGGAGACAGAGACAGAGGCAGTGACAGAGACAGAGACAGAGACAGAGACGGAGACAGAGACAGAGACAGAGACAGAGGCAGAGACAGAGACAGCGACAGAGACAGAGACAGAGACAGAGACAGAGACAGAGACAGAGACAGAGACAGTGGCAGAGACAGAGACCGAGACAGAGACAGAGACAGAGACAGAGACATAGACAGAGACAGAGACAGAGACAGAGACAGAGACAGAGACAGAGACAGAGACAGAGACAGAGACAGAGACAGAGACAGAGACAGAGACAGAGACAGAGACGGAGACAGAGACAGAGACAGAGACAGAGACAGAGACAGAGACAGAGACACAGACAGAGACAGAGACAGAGACAGAGACAGAGACAGATACAGAGACAGAGACACAGACAGAGACAGAGACAGTGGCAGAGACAGAGACAGAGACAGAGACAGAGACAGAGACATAGACGGAGATAGAGACGGAGACAAAGACCGAGACAGAGACAGAGACGGAGACAGAGGCAGAGACAGAGCCAGGGACAGAGACGGAGACAGAGACAGAGGGAGGGACAGCGAGAGAGGCAGAGACAGAAACAGAGACAGAGACATAGACGGAGATAGAGACAGAGACAGAGACAGGGACGGAGACAGAGACGGAGACAGAGACAGAGACAGAGGCAGAGACAGAGACGGAGACAGAGACAGAGAAAGAGACAGAAACAGGGACAGAGACGGAGACAGAGACAGAGGCAGAGACAGAGGCAGAGGCAGAGACAGAGACAGAGACAGAGACAGAGACAGAGACAGAGCCAGTGACAGAGACGGAGACAGAGACAGAGGGAGAGACAGCGAGAGAGACAGAGACAGAAACGGAGACAGAGACAGATACGGAGACAGAGACAGAGGCAGAGACAGCCACAGAGACAGAGACAGAGACATAGACAGAAGGGCAGGAGACAAAGTCGGAGGCAGAGGGGCAGGAGACAAAGACGGAGACAAGGACGGAGACAAAGACGGACACAGAGACAGAGACGGAGACAGAGACAGAGGCAGAGACAGAGGCAGAGGCAGAGACAGAGACAGAGACAGAGACAGAGACAGAGACAGAGCCAGTGACAGAGACGGAGACAGAGACAGAGGGAGAGACAGCGAGAGAGACAGAGACAGAAACGGAGACAGAGACAGATACGGAGACAGAGACAGAGGCAGAGACAGCCACAGAGACAGAGACAGAGACATAGACAGAAGGGCAGGAGACAAAGTCGGAGGCAGAGGGGCAGGAGACAAAGACGGAGACAAGGACGGAGACAAAGACGGACACAGAGACAGAGACGGAGACAGAGACAGAGACAGAGACAGAGACAGAGACAGAGACAGAGACAGAGACAGAGACAGAGACAGAGACAGAGACAGAGACAGAGACTGAGACAGAGACAGAGACAGAGACAGAGACAGAGACAGAGGGAGAGACAGAGACAGAAACAGAGACAGAGACAGAGGTAGAGACAGAGCCAGGGACAGAGAGGGAGACAGAGAAAGATGGAGAGACAGCGAGAGAGACAGAGACAGAAACGGAGACAGAGACAGATACGGAGACAGAGACAGAAGCAGAGACAGCGACAGAGACAGAGACAGAGACATAGACAGAAGGGCAGGAGACAGAGTCGGAGGCAGAGGGGCAGGAGACAAAGACGGAGACAAGGACGGAGACAAAGACGGACACAGAGACAGAGACGGAGACAGAGATAGAGACAGAGACAGAGACAGAGACAGAGACAGAGACAGAGACAGGGCCAGGGACAGAGACGGAGACAGAGACAGAGGGAGAGGCAGCGAGAGAGACACAGACAGAAACAGAGACAGAGACAGATACGGAGACAGAGACAGAGGCAGAGACAGAGACAGAGGCAGAGACAGAGACAGAGACAGAGACAGAAACAGAGACAGAGACGGAGACAGAGGCAGAGACAGAGGCAGAGACAGAGACAGAGACAGAGACAGAGACAGAGACAGAGACAGAGGCAGAGACAGAGCCAGAGACAGAGACAGAGACAGAGCCAGATACAGAGACGGAGACAGAGGCAGAGACAGAGCCAGAGACAGAGACGGAGACAAAGACCGAGACGGAGACAGAGACAGACACAGAGGCAGAGACAGAGACAGAGACAGAGACAGAGACGGAGATAGAGACAGAGACAGAGACAGAGACAGAGACAGAGACAGAGACAGAGACAGAGACAGAGACAGAGACAGAGACAGAGACAGAGACGGAGACAGAGACATAGACAGAGACAGAGACAGAGACAGAGACACAGACAGAGACAGAGACAGAGGCAGAGACAGAGACAGATACAGAGACAGAGACAGAGACAGAGACAGAGACAGTGGCAGAGACAGAGACAGAGACAGAGACAGAGACAGAGACATAGACGGAGATAGAGACGGAGACAAAGACCGAGACAGAGACAGAGACGGAGACAGAGGCAGAGACAGAGCCAGGGACAGAGACGGAGACAGAGACAGAGGGAGAGACAGCGAGAGAGGCAGAGACAGAAACAGAGACAGAGACAGATACGGAGACAGAGACAGAGGCAGAGACAGGGACAGAGACAGAGACGGAGACAGAGACAGAGAAAGAGACAGAGACAGAGACAGAGACTGAGACAGAGACAGAGACAGAGACAGAGACAGAGACAGAGACAGAGACAGAGGCAGAGACAGAGGCAGAGACAGAGACAGAGACAGAGACAGAGACAGAGACAGAGACAGGGACAGAGACAGAGACAGAGGCAGAGACAGAGATAGAGACAGAGATAGAGACAGAGACAGAGACAGAAACAGCGACAGAGACAGAGACAGAGACAGAGACGGAGATAGAGACAGAGACAGAGACAGAGACAGAGACGGAGACAGAGGCAGAGACAGAGCCAGAGACAGAGACAGAGACAGAGACAGGGGGAGAGACAGCGACAGAGACAGGGACCGAGACAGAGACAGAGACGGTGACAGAGACGGAGATAGAGACAGAGGCAGATACAGAGACGGAGACAGTGGCAGAGACAGAGCCAGAGACAGAGACGGAGACAAAGACCGAGACGGAGACTCAGACGGAGACAGAGGCAGAAACAGAGACAGAGACATAGACAGGGACAGCGACAGAGTCAGAGGCAGAGACAGAGACAGAGACTGAGACAGAGACAGAGACAGAGACAGAGACAGAGACAGAGACAGAGACAGAGACAGAGACAGAGACAGAGACAGAGACAGAGACAGAGACAGAGACAGAGACAGAGACAGAGACAGAGACAGAGACACAGACAGAGACAGAGACAGAGACAGAAACAGAGACAGAGACAGAAACAGAGACAGAGACGCAGACGGAGACAGAGACAGAGACATAGACAGGGACAGCGACAGAGTCAGAGGCAGAGATAGACACAGAGACAGAGACAGAGACTGAGACAGAGACAGAGACAGAGACTGAGACAGAGACAGAGACAGAGACAGAGACAGAGACAGAGACAGAGACAGAAACAGAGACAGAGACAGAGACAGAAACAGAGACAGAGACAGAGGCAGAGACGCAGACGGAGACAGAGACAGAGACAGAGACAGAGACAGAGACGGAGACAAAGACCGAGACGGAGACAGTGACGCAGATAGAGGCAGAGACAGGGCCAGGGCCAGGGACAGGGACGGAGACAGGGACAGAGGGAGAGACAGCGACAGAGACAGAGACAGAGACAGAGACGGAGACAGAGGCAGGGACAGAGCCAGAGCCAGAGATAGAGACAGAGACAGAGACAGGGGGGGAGACAGCGACAGAGACAGAGACCGAGACAGAGACAGAGACGGTGACAGAGACGGAGATAGAGACAGAGGCAGATACAGAGACGGAGACAGAGGCAGAGACAGAGCCAGAGACAGAGACGGAGACAAAGACCGAGACGGAGACAGAGGCAGACACAGAGGCAGAGACAGAGACAGTGGCAGAGACGGAGACAGAGACAGAGACAGAGACAGAGACGGAGATAGAGACGGAGACAAAGGCCGAGACAGGGACAGAGACGGAGACAGAGGCAGAGACAGAGCCAGGGACAGAGACGGAGACAGAGACAGAGACAGAGACAGAGGGAGAAACAGCGACAGAGACAGAGACAGAGACCGAGACGGAGATAGAGACAGAGACAGAGACAGAGACAGAGACGGAGACAGAGGCAGAGACAGAGCCAGAGACAGAGACAGAGACAGAGACAGGGGGAGAGACAGCGACAGAGACAGAGACCGAGACAGAGACAGAGACGGTGACAGAGACGGAGATAGAGACAGAGGCAGATACAGAGACGGAGACAGTGGCAGAGACAGAGCCAGAGACAGAGACGGAGACAAAGACCGAGACGGAGACAGAGACGGAGACAGAGGCAGAGACGGAGATAGAGACAGAGGCAGATACAGAGACGGAGACAGAGGCAGAGACGGAGATAGAGACAGAGGCAGATACAGAGACAGAGACAGAGGGAGAAACAGCGACAGAGACAGAGGCAGATACAGAGACGGAGACAGTGGCAGAGACAGAGCCAGAGACAGAGACGGAGACAAAGACCGAGACGGAGACAGAGACGGAGACAGAGGCAGAGACAGAGACAGAGACAGAGACAGAGACGGAGATAGAGACAGAGACAGAGACAGAGACAGGGGGAGAGACAGCGACAGAGACAGAGACAGAGACAGAGACAGAGGGAGAGATAGCGAGAGAGACAGAGACAGAAACAGAGACAGAGACAGATACGGAGACAGAGACAGAGGCAGAGACAGAGACAGAGACAGAGACAGAGACAGAGACAGAGAAAGAGACAGAGACAGAGACAGAGACAGAGACAGAGACAGAGACAGAGACAGAGACAGAGACAGAGACAGAGACAGAGACCGAGACAGAGACAGAGACGGAGACAAAGACCGAGACGGAGACAGATACGGAGACAGAGACAGAGACACACACAGAGACAGAGACAGAGACAGAGACAGAGACAGAGACAGAGACAGAGACAGAGACAGAGACAGAGACAGAGACAGAGACAGAGACAGAGACAGAGACAGAGACAGAGACAGAGACAGAGACAGAGACAGAGACATAGACAGAAGGGCAGGAGACAAAGTCGGAGGCAGAGGGGCAGGAGACAAAGACGGAGACAAGGACGGAGACAAAGACGGACACAGAGACAGAGACGGAGACAGAGACAGAGACAGAGACAGAGACAGAGACAGAGACAGAGACAGCGACAGAGATAGAGACAGAGACAGAGACAGAGACAGAGACAGAGACAGTGGCAGAGACAGAGACCGAGACAGAGACAGATACAGAGACAGAGACATAGACAGAGACAGAGACAGAGACAGAGACAGAGACAGAGACAGAGACAGAGACAGAGACAGAGACAGAGACGGAGTCAGAGACAGAGACAGAGACAGAGACAGAGACAGAGACACAGACAGAGACAGTGGCAGAGACAGAGACAGAGACAGAGACAGAGACAGAGACATAGACGGAGATAGAGACGGAGACAAAGACCGAGACAGAGACAGAGACGGAGACAGAGGCAGAGACAGAGCCAGGGACAGAGACGGAGACGGAGACAGAGGGAGAGACAGCGAGAGAGGCAGAGACAGAAACAGAGACAGAGACAGATACGGAGACAGAGACAGAGGCAGAGACAGGGACAGAGACAGAGACGGAGACAGAGACAGAGAAAGAGACAGAGACAGAGAGAGAGACTGAGACAGAGACAGAGACAGAGACAGAGACAGAGACAGAGACAGAGACAGAGGCAGAGACAGAGGCAGAGACAGAGACAGAGACAGAGACAGAGACAGAGACGGAGACAGAGACAGAGACAGAGACAGAGGCAGAGACAGAGATAGAGACAGAGATAGAGACAGAGACAGAGACAGAGACAGAGACAGAGACAGAGACAGAGACAGAGGCAGAGACAGAGACATAGACGGAGATAGAGACAGAGACAGAGACAGAGACGGAGACAGGGACGGAGACAAAGACCGAGACAGAGACAGAGACGGAGACAGAGACGGAGACAGAGACAGAGGGAGAAACAGCGACAGAGACAGAGACAGAGACAGAGACGGAGATAGAGACAGAGACAGAGACAGAGGCAGAGACGGAGACAGAGGCAGAGACAGAGCCAGAGACAGAGACAGAGACAGAGACAGGGGGAGAGACAGCGACAGAGACAGGGACCGAGACAGAGACAGAGACGGCGACAGAGACGGAGATAGAGACAGAGGCAGATACAGAGACGGAGACAGTGGCAGAGACAGAGCCAGAGACAGAGACGGAGACAAAGACCGAGACGGAGACGCAGACGGAGACAGAGGCAGAAACAGAGACAGAGACATAGACAGGGACAGCGACAGAGTCAGAGGCAGAGACAGAGACAGAGACTGAGACAGAGACAGAGACAGAGACAGAGACAGAGACAGAGACAGAGACAGAGACAGAGACAGAGACAGAGACAGAGACAGAGACAGAGACAGAGACAGAGACAGAGACAGAGACAGAGACAGCGACAGAGACAGAGACAGAGACAGAGACAGAGACAGAGACACAGACAGAGACAGAGACAGAGACAGAAACAGAGACAGAGACAGAAACAGAGACAGAGACGCAGACGGAGACAGAGACAGAGACATAGACAGGGACAGCGACAGAGTCAGAGGCAGAGATAGACACAGAGACAGAGACAGAGACTGAGACAGAGACAGAGACAGAGACTGAGACAGACACAGAGACAGAGACAGAGACAGAGACAGAGACAGAAACAGAGACAGAGACAGAGACAGAAACAGAGACAGAGACAGAGGCAGAGACGCAGACGGAGACAGAGGCAGAAACAGAGTCAGAGACATAGACAGGGACAGCGACAGAGTCAGAGGCAGAGACAGAGACAGAGACTGAGACAGAGACAGAGACAGAGACAGAGACAGAGACAGAGACAGAGACAGAGACAGAGACAGAGACAGAGACAGAGACATAGACAGAGACAGAGACAGAGACAGAGACAGAGACAGAGACAGAGACAGAGACAGAGACAGAGACAGAGACAGAGACAGAGACCGTGGCAGAGACAGAGACAGAGACAGAGACAGAGACAGAGACAGAGGCAGAAACAGAGACAGAGACAGAGACAGAGACAGAGACAGAGACGCAGACGGAGAGAGACAGAAACAGAGACAGAGACAGAGACAGAGACAGAGACAGAGGCAGAGACAGAGACAGAGACACAGACAGAGACAGAGACAGAGGCAGAGACAGAGCCAGGGACAGAGACGGAGACAGAGACAGAGGGAGAGGCAGAGACAGAGACAGAGACAGAGACGGAGATAGAGACAGAGACAGAGACAGAGACGGAGACAGAGGCAGAGACAGAGCCAGAGACAGAGACAGAGACAGAGACAGGGAGAGAGACAGCGACAGAGACAGAGACAGAGACAGATACAGAGACAGAGACAGAGACAGAGGCGGAGACAAAGACCGAGACGGAGACAGAGACGGAGACAGAGACAGAGACACAGACAGAGACAGAGACAGAGACAGAGACAGAGACAGAGACAGAGACAGAGACAGAGACAGAGACAGAGACAGAGACAGAGACAGAGACAGAGACAGAGACAGAGACAGTGGCAGAGGCAGAGACAGAGACAGAGACAGAGACAGAGACAGAGACAGAGACAGAGACAGAGACAGAGACAGAGGCGGAGACAAAGACCGAGACGGAGACAGAGACGGAGACAGAGACAGAGACACAGACAGAGACAGAGACAGAGACAGAGACAGAAACAGAGACAGAGACAGAGACAGAGACAGAAACAGAGACAGAGACGCAGACGGAGACAGAGACAGAGACATAGACAGGGACAGCGACAGAGACAGAGGCAGAGACAGAGACAGAGGCAGAGACAGAGGCGGAGACAAAGACCGAGACGGAGACAGAGACGGAGACAGAGACAGAGACAGAGACAGAGACAGAGACAGAGACAGAGACAGAGACAGAGACAGAGACAGAGACAGAGACAGAGACAGAGACAGAGACAGAGACAGAGACAGAGACAGGGACAGTGGCAGAGACAGAGACAGAGACAGAGACAGAGACAGAGACAGAGACAGAGACAGAGACAGAGACAGAGACAGAGGCGGAGACAAAGACCGAGACGGAGACAGAGACGGAGACAGAGACAGAGACACAGACAGAGACAGAGACAGAGACAGAGACAGAGACAGAGACAGAAACAGAGACAGAGACAGAAACAGAGACAGAGACGCAGACGGAGACAGAGACAGAGACATAGACAGGGACAGCGACAGAGACAGAGACAGAGACAGAGACAGAGACAGAGACAGAGGCGGAGACAAAGACCGAGACGGAGTCAGAGACGGAGACAGAGACAGAGACACAGACAGAGACAGAGACAGAGACAGAGACAGAGACAGAGACAGAGACAGAGACAGAGACAGAGACAGAGACAGAGACAGAGACAGAGACAGAGACAGAGACAGAGACAGAGACAGAGACAGAGACAGAGACAGAGACAGAGACAGAGACAGAGACAGAGACAGAGACAGAGACAGAGACAGAGACAGAGACAGAGACAGAGACACAGACAGAGACAGAGACAGAGACAGAGACAGAGACAGAGACAGAGACAGAGACAGAGCCAGGGACAGAGACGGAGACAGAGACAGAGGGAGAGACAGAGACAGAAACAGAGACAGAGACAGAGGCAGAGACAGAGCCAGGGACAGAGACGGAGACAGAGACAGATGGAGAGACAGCGAGAGAGACAGAGACAGAAACGGAGACAGAGACAGATACGGAGACAGAGACAGAGGCAGAGACAGCGACAGAGACAGAGACAGAGACATAGACAGAAGGGCAGGAGACAAAGTCGGAGGCAGAGGGGCAGGAGACAAAGACGGAGACAAGGACGGAGACAAAGACGGACACAGAGACAGAGACGGAGACAGAGACAGAGACAGAGACAGAGACAGAGACAGAGACAGAGACAGCGACAGAGACAGAGACAGAGACAGAGACAGAGACAGAGACAGAGACAGTGGCAGAGACAGAGACCGAGACAGAGACAGAGACAGAGACAGAGACATAGACAGAGACAGAGACAGAGACAGAGACAGAGACAGAGACAGAGACAGAGACAGAGACAGAGACAGAGACAGAGACAGAGACGGAGACAGAGACAGAGACAGAGACAGAGGGAGAAACAGCGACAGAGACAGAGACAGAGACCGAGACGGAGATAGAGACAGAGACAGAGACAGAGACAGAGACGGAGACAGAGGCAGAGACAGAGCCAGAGACAGAGACAGAGACAGTAACAGGGGGAGAGACAGCGACAGAGACAGAGACCGAGACAGAGACAGAGACGGTGACAGAGACGGAGATAGAGACAGAGGCAGATACAGAGACGGAGACAGTGGCAGAGACAGAGCCAGAGACAGAGACGGAGACAAAGACCGAGACGGAGACAGAGACGGAGACAGAGGCAGAGACGGAGATAGAGACAGAGGCAGATACAGAGACGGAGACAGAGGCAGACACAGAGCCAGAGACAGAGACAGAGACAGAGACAGGGGGAGAGACAGCGACAGAGACAGAGACAGAGGCAGAGACAGAGACGGAGATAGAGACAGAGACAGAGACAGAGACAGAGACAGAGACGGAGACAGAGGCAGAGACAGAGCCAGAGACATAGACAGAGACAGAGACGGAGACAGAGACAGAGACAGAGGGAGAAACAGCGACAGAGACAGAGACAGAGACAGAGACGGAGATAGGGACAGAGACAGAGACAGAGACAGAGACGGAGACAGAGGCAGAGACAGAGCCAGAGCCAGAGACAGAGACAGAGACAGGGGGAGAGACAGCGACAGAGACAGAGACCGAGACAGAGACAGAGACGGTGACAGAGACGGAGATAGAGACAGAGGCAGATACAGAGACGGAGACAGTGGCAGAGACAGAGCCAGAGACAGAGACGGAGACAAAGACCGAGACGGAGACAGAGACGGAGACAGAGGCAGAGACAGAGACAGAGACAGAGACAGAGACGGAGATAGAGACAGAGACAGAGACAGAGACAGGGGGAGAGACAGCGACAGAGACAGAGACAGAGACAGAGACAGAGGGAGAGACAGCGAGAGAGACAGAGACAGAAACAGAGACAGAGACAGATACGGAGACAGAGACAGAGGCAGAGACAGAGACAGAGACAGAGACAGAGACAGAGACAGAGAAAGAGACAGAGACAGAGACAGAGACAGAGACAGAGACAGAGACAGAGACAGAGACAGAGACAGAGACAGAGACAGAGACAGAGACCGAGACAGAGACAGAGACGGAGACAAAGACCGAGACGGAGACAGATACGGAGACAGAGACAGAGACACACACAGAGACAGAGACAGAGACAGAGACAGAGACAGAGACAGAGACAGAGACAGAGACAGAGACAGAGACAGAGACAGAGACAGAGACAGAGACAGAGACAGAGACAGAGACAGAGACAGAGACAGAGACAGAGACATAGACAGAAGGGCAGGAGACAAAGTCGGAGGCAGAGGGGCAGGAGACAAAGACGGAGACAAGGACGGAGACAAAGACGGACACAGAGACAGAGACGGAGACAGAGACAGAGACAGAGACAGAGACAGAGACAGAGACAGAGACAGAGACAGAGACAGAGACGGAGTCAGAGACAGAGACAGAGACAGAGACAGAGACAGAGACAGAGACACAGACAGAGACAGTGGCAGAGACAGAGACAGAGACAGAGACAGAGACAGAGACATAGACGGAGATAGAGACGGAGACAAAGACCGAGACAGAGACAGAGACGGAGACAGAGGCAGAGACAGAGCCAGGGACAGAGACGGAGACAGAGACAGAGGGAGAGACAGCGAGAGAGGCAGAGACAGAAACAGAGACAGAGACAGATACGGAGACAGAGACAGAGGCAGAGACAGGGACAGAGACAGAGACGGAGACAGAGACAGAGAAAGAGACAGAGACAGAGAGAGAGACTGAGACAGAGACAGAGACAGAGACAGAGACAGAGACAGAGACAGAGACAGAGGCAGAGACAGAGGCAGAGACAGAGACAGAGACAGAGACAGAGACAGAGACGGAGACAGAGACAGAGACAGAGACAGAGGCAGAGACAGAGATAGAGACAGAGATAGAGACAGAGACAGAGACAGAGACAGAGACAGAGACAGAGACAGAGACAGAGGCAGAGACAGAGACATAGACGGAGATAGAGACAGAGACAGAGACAGAGACGGAGACAGGGACGGAGACAAAGACCGAGACAGAGACAGAGACGGAGACAGAGACGGAGACAGAGACAGAGGCAGAGACGCAGACGGAGACAGAGGCAGAAACAGAGTCAGAGACATAGACAGGGACAGCGACAGAGTCAGAGGCAGAGACAGAGACAGAGACTGAGACAGAGACAGAGACAGAGACAGAGACAGAGACAGAGACAGAGACAGAGACAGAGACAGAGACATAGACAGAGACAGAGACAGAGACAGAGACAGAGACAGAGACAGAGACAGAGACAGAGACAGAGACATAGACAGAGACAGAGACAGAGACAGAGACAGAGACAGAGACAGAGACAGAGACAGAGACAGAGACAGAGACAGAGACAGAGACCGTGGCAGAGACAGAGACAGAGACAGAGACAGAGACAGAGACAGAGGCAGAAACAGAGACAGAGACAGAGACAGAGACAGAGACAGAGACGCAGACGGAGAGAGACAGAAACAGAGACAGAGACAGAGACAGAGACAGAGACAGAGGCAGAGACAGAGACAGAGACACAGACAGAGACAGAGACAGAGGCAGAGACAGAGCCAGGGACAGAGGCGGAGACAGAGACAGAGGGAGAGGCAGAGACAGAGACAGAGACAGAGACGGAGATAGAGACAGAGACAGAGACAGAGACGGAGACAGAGGCAGAGACAGAGCCAGAGACAGAGACAGAGACAGAGACAGGGAGAGAGACAGCGACAGAGACAGAGACAGAGACAGATACAGAGACAGAGACAGAGACAGAGGCGGAGACAAAGACCGAGACGGAGACAGAGACGGAGACAGAGACAGAGACACAGACAGAGACAGAGACAGAGACAGAGACAGAGACAGAGACAGAGACAGAGACAGAGACAGAGACAGAGACAGAGACAGAGACAGTGGCAGAGGCAGAGACAGAGACAGAGACAGAGACAGAGACAGAGACAGAGACAGAGACAGAGACAGAGGCGGAGACAAAGACCGAGACGGAGACAGAGACGGAGACAGAGACAGAGACACAGACAGAGACAGAGACAGAGACAGAGACAGAAACAGAGACAGAGACAGAAACAGAGACAGAGACAGAAACAGAGACAGAGACGCAGACGGAGACAGAGACAGAGACATAGACAGGGACAGCGACAGAGACAGAGGCAGAGACAGAGACAGAGGCAGAGACAGAGGCGGAGACAAAGACCGAGACGGAGACAGAGACCGAGACAGAGACAGAGACAGAGACAGAGACAGAGACAGAGACAGAGACAGAGACAGAGACAGAGACAGAGACAGAGACAGAGACAGAGACAGAGACAGAGACAGAGACAGAGACAGGGACAGTGGCAGAGACAGAGACAGAGACAGAGACAGAGACAGAGACAGAGACAGAGACAGAGACAGAGACAGAGACAGAGGCGGAGACAAAGACCGAGACGGAGACAGAGACGGAGACAGAGACAGAGACACAGACAGAGACAGAGACAGAGACAGAGACAGAGACAGAGACAGAAACAGAGACAGAGACAGAAACAGAGACAGAGACGCAGACGGAGACAGAGACAGAGACATAGACAGGGACAGCGACAGAGACAGAGACAGAGACAGAGACAGAGACAGAGACAGAGGCGGAGACAAAGACCGAGACGGAGTCAGAGACGGAGACAGAGACAGAGACACAGACAGAGACAGAGACAGAGACAGAGACAGAGACAGAGACAGAGACAGAGACAGAGACAGAGACAGAGACAGAGACAGAGACAGAGACAGAGACAGAGACAGAGACAGAGACAGAGACAGAGACAGAGACAGAGACAGAGACAGAGACAGAGACAGAGACAGAGACAGAGACAGAGACAGAGACAGAGACAGAGACACAGACAGAGACAGAGACAGAGACAGAGACAGAGACAGAGACAGAGACAGAGCCAGGGACAGAGACGGAGACAGAGACAGAGGGAGAGACAGAGACAGAAACAGAGACAGAGACAGAGGCAGAGACAGAGCCAGGGACAGAGACGGAGACAGAGACAGATGGAGAGACAGCGAGAGAGACAGAGACAGAAACGGAGACAGAGACAGATACGGAGACAGAGACAGAGGCAGAGACAGCGACAGAGACAGAGACAGAGACATAGACAGAAGGGCAGGAGACAAAGTCGGAGGCAGAGGGGCAGGAGACAAAGACGGAGACAAGGACGGAGACAAAGACGGACACAGAGACAGAGACGGAGACAGAGACAGAGACAGAGACAGAGACAGAGACAGAGACAGAGACAGAGACAGCGACAGAGACAGAGACAGAGACAGAGACAGAGACAGAGACAGAGACAGTGGCAGAGACAGAGACCGAGACAGAGACAGAGACAGAGACAGAGACATAGACAGAGACAGAGACAGAGACAGAGACAGAGACAGAGACAGAGACAGAGACAGAGACAGAGACAGAGACGGAGACAGAGACAGAGACAGAGACAGAGACAGAGACAGAGACACAGACAGAGACAGTGGCAGAGACAGAGACAGAGACAGAGACAGAGACAGAGACATAGACGGAGATAGAGACGGAGACAAAGACCGAGACAGAGACAGAGACGGAGACAGAGGCAGAGGCAGAGCCAGGGACAGAGACGGAGACAGAGACAGAGGGAGAGACAGCGAGAGAGGCAGAGACAGAAACAGAGACAGAGACAGATACGGAGACAGAGACAGAGGCAGAGACAGGGACAGAGACAGAGACGGAGACAGAGACAGAGAAAGAGACAGAGACAGAGACAGAGACTGAGACAGAGACAGAGACAGAGACAGAGACAGAGACAGAGACAGAGGCAGAGGCAGAGACAGAGGCAGAGACAGAGACAGAGACAGAGACAGAGACAGAGACAGAGACAGAGACAGAGACAGAGGCAGAGACAGAGATAGAGACAGAGATAGAGACAGAGACAGAGACAGAGACAGAGACAGAGACAGAGACAGAGACAGAGACAGAGGCAGAGACAGAGACATAGACGGAGATAGAGACAGAGACAGAGACAGAGACGGAGACGGGGACGGAGACAAAGACCGAGACAGAGACAGAGACGGAGACAGAGACGGAGACAGAGACAGAGGGAGAAACAGCGACAGAGACAGAGACAGAGACAGAGACGGAGATAGAGACAGAGACAGAGACAGAGACAGAGACGGAGACAGAGGCAGAGACAGAGCCAGAGACAGAGACAGAGACAGAGACAGGGGGAGAGACAGCGACAGAGACAGGGACCGAGACAGAGACAGAGACGGTGACAGAGACGGAGATAGAGACAGAGGCAGATACAGAGACGGAGACAGTGGCAGAGACAGAGCCAGAGACAGAGACGGAGACAAAGACCGAGACGGAGACGCAGACGGAGACAGAGGCAGAAACAGAGACAGAGACAGAGACACAGACAGAGACAGAGACAGAGACAGAGACAGAGACAGAGGCGGAGACAAAGACCGAGACGGAGACAGAGACGGAGACGGAGACAGAGACACAGACAGAGACAGAGACAGAGACAGAGACAGAGACAGAGACAGAGACAGAGACAGAGACAGAGACAGAGACAGAGACAGAGACAGAGACAGAGACAGAGACAGAGACAGAGACAGAGACAGAGACAGAGACAGAGACAGAGACAGAGGCAGAGACAGAGACAGAGACACAGACAGAGACAGAGACAGAGGCAGAGACAGAGCCAGGGACAGAGACGGAGACAGAGACAGAGGGAGAGGCAGAGACAGAGACAGAGACAGAGACGGAGATAGAGACAGAGACAGAGACAGAGACGGAGACAGAGGCAGAGACAGAGCCAGAGACAGAGACAGAGACAGAGACAGGGAGAGAGACAGCGACAGAGACAGAGACAGAGACAGATACAGAGACAGAGACAGAGACAGAGACAGAGACAGAGGCGGAGACAAAGACCGAGACGGAGACAGAGACGGAGACAGAGACAGAGACACAGACAGAGACAGAGACAGAGACAGAGACAGAGACAGAGACAGAGACAGAGACAGAGACAGAGACAGAGACAGAGACAGAGACAGAGACAGAGACAGAGACAGTGGCAGAGGCAGAGACAGAGACAGAGACAGAGACAGAGACAGAGACAGAGACAGAGACAGAGACAGAGACAGAGACGGAGACAGAGACGGAGACAGAGACAGAGACACAGACAGAGACAGAGACAGAGACAGAGACAGAGACAGAGACAGAGACAGAGACAGAGACAGAGACAGAGACAGAGACAGAGACAGAAACAGAGACAGAGACGCAGACGGAGACAGAGACAGAGACATAGACAGGGACAGCGACAGAGACAGAGGCAGAGACAGAGACAGAGGCAGAGACAGAGGCGGAGACAAAGACCGAGACGGAGACAGAGACGGAGACAGAGACAGAGACAGAGACAGAGACAGAGACAGAGACAGAGACAGAGACAGAGACAGAGACAGAGACAGAGACAGAGACAGAGACAGAGACAGAGACAGAGACAGAGACAGGGACAGTGGCAGAGACAGAGACAGAGACAGAGACAGAGACAGAGACAGAGACAGAGACAGAGACAGAGACAGAGACAGAGGCGGAGACAAAGACCGAGACGGAGACAGAGACGGAGACAGAGACAGAGACACAGACAGAGACAGAGACAGAGACAGAGACAGAGACAGAGACAGAAACAGAGACAGAGACAGAAACAGAGACAGAGACGCAGACGGAGACAGAGACAGAGACATAGACAGGGACAGCGACAGAGACAGAGACAGAGACAGAGACAGAGACAGAGACAGAGGCGGAGACAAAGACCGAGACGGAGTCAGAGACGGAGACAGAGACAGAGACACAGACAGAGACAGAGACAGAGACAGAGACAGAGACAGAGACAGAGACAGAGACAGAGACAGAGACAGAGACAGAGACAGAGACAGAGACAGAGACAGAGACAGAGACAGAGACAGAGACAGAGACAGAGACAGAGACAGAGACAGAGACAGAGACAGAGACAGAGACAGAGACAGAGACAGAGACAGAGACAGAGACAGAGACAGAGACAGAGACAGAGACAGAGACAGAGCCAGGGACAGAGACGGAGACAGAGACAGAGGGAGAGACAGAGACAGAAACAGAGACAGAGACAGAGGCAGAGACAGAGCCAGGGACAGAGACGGAGACAGAGACAGATGGAGAGACAGCGAGAGAGACAGAGACAGAAACGGAGACAGAGACAGATACGGAGACAGAGACAGAGGCAGAGACAGCGACAGAGACAGAGACAGAGACATAGACAGAAGGGCAGGAGACAAAGTCGGAGGCAGAGGGGCAGGAGACAAAGTCGGAGGCAGAGGGGCAGGAGACAAAGACGGAGACAAGGACGGAGACAAAGACGGACACAGAGACAGAGACGGAGACAGAGACAGAGACAGAGACAGAGACAGAGACAGAGACAGCGACAGAGACAGAGACAGAGACAGAGACAGAGACAGAGACAGAGACAGTGGCAGAGACAGAGACCGAGACAGAGACAGAGACAGAGACAGAGACATAGACAGAGACAGAGACAGAGACAGAGACAGAGACAGAGACAGAGACAGAGACAGAGACGGAGACAGAGACAGAGACAGAGACAGAGACAGAGACAGAGACACAGACAGAGACAGTGGCAGAGACAGAGACAGAGACAGAGACAGAGACAGAGACATAGACGGAGATAGAGACGGAGACAAAGACCGAGACAGAGACAGAGACGGAGACAGAGGCAGAGACAGAGCCAGGGACAGAGACGGAGACAGAGACAGAGGGAGAGACAGCGAGAGAGGCAGAGACAGAAACAGAGACAGAGACAGATACGGAGACAGAGACAGAGGCAGAGACAGGGACAGAGACAGAGACGGAGACAGAGACAGAGAAAGAGACAGAGACAGAGACAGAGACTGAGACAGAGACAGAGACAGAGACAGAGACAGAGACAGAGACAGAGACAGAGGCAGAGACAGAGGCAGAGACAGAGACAGAGACAGAGACAGAGACAGAGACAGAGACAGAGACAGAGACAGAGGCAGAGACAGAGATAGAGACAGAGATAGAGACAGAGACAGAGACAGAGACAGAGACAGAGACAGAGACAGAGACAGAGGCAGAGACAGAGACATAGACGGAGATAGAGACAGAGACAGAGACAGAGACGGAGACGGGGACGGAGACAAAGACCGAGACAGAGACAGAGACGGAGACAGAGACGGAGACAGAGACAGAGGGAGAAACAGCGACAGAGACAGAGACAGAGACAGAGACGGAGATAGAGACAGAGACAGAGACAGAGACAGAGACGGAGACAGAGGCAGAGACAGAGCCAGAGACAGAGACAGAGTCAGAGACAGGGGGAGAGACAGCGACAGAGACAGGGACCGAGACAGAGACAGAGACGGTGACAGAGACGGAGATAGAGACAGAGGCAGATACAGAGACGGAGACAGTGGCAGAGACAGAGCCAGAGACAGAGACGGAGACAAAGACCGAGACGGAGACGCAGACGGAGACAGAGGCAGAAACAGAGACAGAGACAGAGACAGAGACGGAGACAAAGACCGAGACGGAGACTCAGACGGAGACAGAGGCAGAAACAGAGACAGAGACATAGACAGGGACAGCGACAGAGTCAGAGGCAGAGACAGAGACAGAGACTGAGACAGAGACAGAGACAGAGACAGAGACAGAGACAGAGGCAGAGACAGAGACAGAGACAGAGACAGAGACAGAGACAGAGACAGAGACAGAGACAGAGACACAGACAGAGACGGAGACAGAGACAGAAACAGAGACAGAGACAGAAACAGAGACAGAGACGCAGACGGAGACAGAGACAGAGACATAGACAGGGACAGCGACAGAGTCAGAGGCAGAGATAGACACAGAGACAGAGACAGAGACTGAGACAGAGACAGAGACAGAGACTGAGACAGAGACAGAGACAGAGACAGAGACAGAGACAGAGACAGAGACAGAAACAGAGACAGAGACAGAGACAGAAACAGAGACAGAGACAGAGGCAGAGACGCAGACGGAGACAGAGACAGAGACAGAGACAGAGACAGAGACAGAGACGGAGACAAAGACCGAGACGGAGACAGTGACGCAGATAGAGGCAGAGACAGGGCCAGGGCCAGGGACAGGGACGGAGACAGGGACAGAGGGAGAGACAGCGACAGAGACAGAGACAGAGACAGAGACGGAGACAGAGGCAGAGACAGAGCCAGAGACAGAGACAGGGGGGGAGACAGCGACAGAGACAGAGACCGAGACAGAGACAGAGACGGTGACAGAGACGGAGATAGAGACAGAGGCAGATACAGAGACGGAGACAGAGGCAGAGACAGAGCCAGAGACAGAGACGGAGACAAAGACCGAGACGGAGACAGAGGCAGACACAGAGGCAGAGACAGAGACAGTGGCAGAGACGGAGACAGAGACAGAGACAGAGACAGAGACGGAGATAGAGACGGAGACAAAGGCCGAGACAGGGACAGAGACGGAGACAGAGGCAGAGACAGAGCCAGGGACAGAGACGGAGACAGAGACAGAGACAGAGACAGAGGGAGAAACAGCGACAGAGACAGAGACAGAGACCGAGACGGAGATAGAGACAGAGACAGAGACAGAGACAGAGACGGAGACAGAGGCAGAGACAGAGCCAGAGACAGAGACAGAGACAGAGACAGGGGGAGAGACAGCGACAGAGACAGAGACCGAGACAGAGACAGAGACGGTGACAGAGACGGAGATAGAGACAGAGGCAGATACAGAGACGGAGACAGTGGCAGAGACAGAGCCAGAGACAGAGACGGAGACAAAGACCGAGACGGAGACAGAGACGGAGACAGAGGCAGAGACGGAGATAGAGACAGAGGCAGATACAGAGACGGAGACAGAGGCAGACACAGAGCCAGAGACAGAGACAGAGACAGAGACAGGGGGAGAGACAGCGACAGAGACAGAGACAGAGGCAGAGACAGAGACGGAGATGGAGACAGAGACAGAGACAGAGACAGAGACAGAGACGGAGACAGAGGCAGAGACAGAGCCAGAGACATAGACAGAGACAGAGACGGAGACAGAGACAGAGACAGAGGGAGAAACAGCGACAGAGACAGAGACAGAGACAGAGACGGAGATAGGGACAGAGACAGAGACAGAGACAGAGACGGAGACAGAGGCAGAGACAGAGCCAGAGCCAGAGACAGAGACAGAGACAGGGGGAGAGACAGCGACAGAGACAGAGACCGAGACAGAGACAGAGACGGTGACAGAGACGGAGATAGAGACAGAGGCAGATACAGAGACGGAGACAGTGGCAGAGACAGAGCCAGAGACAGAGACGGAGACAAAGACCGAGACGGAGACAGAGACGGAGACAGAGGCAGAGACAGAGACAGAGACAGAGACAGAGACGGAGATAGAGACAGAGACAGAGACAGAGACGGAGACAGAGGCAGAGACAGAGCCAGAGACAGAGACAGAGACAGAGACAGAGACGGAGATAGAGACAGAGGCAGATACAGAGACGGAGACAGAGGCAGAGACAGAGCCAGAGACAGAGACAGAGACAGAGACAGAGACAGGGGGAGAGACAGCGACAGAGACAGAGACAGAGACAGAGACAGAGGGAGAGACAGCGAGAGAGACAGAGACAGAAACAGAGACAGAGACAGATACGGAGACAGAGACAGAGGCAGAGACAGAGACAGAGACAGAGACAGAGACAGAGACAGAGAAAGAGACAGAGACAGAGACAGAGACAGAGACAGAGACAGAGACAGAGACAGAGACAGAGACAGAGACAGAGACAGAGACCGAGACAGAGACAGAGACGGAGACAAAGACCGAGACGGAGACAGATACGGAGACAGAGACAGAGACACACACAGAGACAGAGACAGAGACAGAGACAGAGACAGAGACAGAGACAGAGACAGAGACAGAGACAGAGACAGAGACAGAGACAGAGACAGAGACAGAGACAGAGACAGAGACAGAGACAGAGACAGAGACAGAGACATAGACAGAAGGGCAGGAGACAAAGTCGGAGGCAGAGGGGCAGGAGACAAAGACGGAGACAAGGACGGAGACAAAGACGGACACAGAGACAGAGACGGAGACAGAGACAGAGACAGAGACAGAGACAGAGACAGAGACAGCGACAGAGATAGAGACAGAGACAGAGACAGAGACAGAGACAGAGACAGTGGCAGAGACAGAGACCGAGACAGAGACAGATACAGAGACAGAGACATAGACAGAGACAGAGACAGAGACAGAGACAGAGACAGAGACAGAGACAGAGACAGAGACAGAGACAGAGACGGAGACAGAGACAGAGACAGAGACAGAGACAGAGACAGAGACACAGACAGAGACAGTGGCAGAGACAGAGACAGAGACAGAGACAGAGACAGAGACATAGACGGAGATAGAGACGGAGACAAAGACCGAGACAGAGACAGAGACGGAGACAGAGGCAGAGACAGAGCCAGGGACAGAGACGGAGACAGAGACAGAGGGAGAGACAGCGAGAGAGGCAGAGACAGAAACAGAGACAGAGACAGATACGGAGACAGAGACAGAGGCAGAGACAGGGACAGAGACAGAGACGGAGACAGAGACAGAGAAAGAGACAGAGACAGAGAGAGAGACTGAGACAGAGACAGAGACAGAGACAGAGACAGAGACAGAGACAGAGACAGAGACAGAGGCAGAGACAGAGGCAGAGACAGAGACAGAGACAGAGACAGAGACAGAGACGGAGACAGAGACAGAGACAGAGACAGAGGCAGAGACAGAGATAGAGACAGAGATAGAGACAGAGACAGAGACAGAGACAGAGACAGAGACAGAGACAGAGACAGAGGCAGAGACAGAGACATAGACGGAGATAGAGACAGAGACAGAGACAGAGACGGAGACAGGGACGGAGACAAAGACCGAGACAGAGACAGAGACGGAGACAGAGACGGAGACAGAGACGGAGGGAGAAACAGCGACAGAGACAGAGACAGAGACAGAGACGGAGATAGAGACAGAGACAGAGACAGAGGCAGAGACGGAGACAGAGGCAGAGACAGAGCCAGAGACAGAGACAGAGACAGAGACAGAGACAGGGGGAGAGACAGCGACAGAGACAGGGACCGAGACAGAGACAGAGACGGTGACAGAGACGGAGATAGAGACAGAGGCAGATACAGAGACGGAGACAGTGCCAGAGACAGAGCCAGAGACAGAGACGGAGACAAAGACCGAGACGGAGACGCAGACGGAGACAGAGGCAGAAACAGAGACAGAGACATAGACAGGGACAGCGACAGAGTCAGAGGCAGAGACAGAGACAGAGACTGAGACAGAGACAGAGACAGAGACAGAGACAGAGACAGAGACAGAGACAGAGACAGAGACAGAGACAGAGACAGAGACAGAGACAGAGACAGAGACAGAGACAGAGACAGAGACAGAGACAGAGACAGAGACAGAGACAGAGACACAGACAGAGACAGAGACAGAGACAGAAACAGAGACAGAGACAGAAACAGAGACAGAGACGCAGACGGAGACAGAGACAGAGACATAGACAGGGACAGCGACAGAGACAGAGGCAGAGACAGAGACAGAGGCAGAGACAGAGGCGGAGACAAAGACCGAGACGGAGACAGAGACGGAGACAGAGACAGAGACAGAGACAGAGACAGAGACAGAGACAGAGACAGAGACAGAGACAGAGACAGAGACAGAGACAGAGACAGAGACAGAGACAGAGACAGAGACAGAGACAGAGACAGAGACAGAGACAGGGACAGTGGCAGAGACAGAGACAGAGACAGAGACAGAGACAGAGACAGAGACAGAGACAGAGACAGAGACAGAGACAGAGGCGGAGACAAAGACCGAGACGGAGACAGAGACGGAGACAGAGACAGAGACACAGACAGAGACAGAGACAGAGACAGAGACAGAGACAGAGACAGAGACAGAGACAGAGACAGAGACAGAGACAGAGACAGAGACAGAGACAGAGACAGAGACAGAGACAGAGACAGAGACAGGGACAGTGGCAGAGACAGAGACAGAGACAGAGACAGAGACAGAGACAGAGACAGAGACAGAGACAGAGACAGAGACAGAGGCGGAGACAAAGACCGAGACGGAGACAGAGACGGAGACAGAGACAGAGACAGAGACACAGACAGAGACAGAGACAGAGACAGAGACAGAGACAGAGACAGAGACAGAAACAGAGACAGAGACAGAAACAGAGACAGAGACGCAGACGGAGACAGAGACAGAGACATAGACAGGGACAGCGACAGAGACAGAGACAGAGACAGAGACAGAGACAGTGACATAGGCGGAGACAAAGACCGAGACGGAGTCAGAGACGGAGACAGAGACAGAGACACAGACAGAGACAGAGACAGAGACAGAGACAGAGACAGAGACAGAGACAGAGACAGAGACAGAGACAGAGACAGAGACAGAGACAGAGACAGAGACAGAGACAGAGACAGAGACAAAGACCGAGACGGAGACAGAGACGGAGACAGAGACAGAGACACAGACAGAGACAGAGACAGAGACACAGACAGAGGCAGAGACAGAGACAGAGACAGAGACAGAGGCAGAGACAGAGATAGAGACAGAGATAGGGACAGAGACAGAGACAGAGACAGAGACAGAGACAGAGACAGAGACAGAGACAGAGGCAGAGACAGAGACAGAGACAGAGACAGAGACAGAGGCAGAGACAGAGACATAGACGGAGATAGAGACAGAGACAGAGACAGAGACGGAGACAGGGAAGGAGACAAAGACCGAGACAGAGACAGAGACGGAGACAGAGACGGAGACAGAGACAGAGGGGGAAACAGCGACAGAGACAGAGACAGAGACAGAGACGGAGATAGAGACAGAGACAGAGACAGAGACAGAGACGGAGACAGAGGCAGAGACAGAGCCAGAGACAGAGACAGAGACAGAGACAGGGGGAGAGACAGCGACAGAGACAGGGACCGAGACAGAGACAGAGACGGTGACAGAGACGGAGATAGAGACAGAGGCAGATACAGAGACGGAGACAGTGGCAGAGACAGAGCCAGAGACAGAGACGGAGACAAAGACCGAGACGGAGACGCAGACGGAGACAGAGGCAGAAACAGAGACAGAGACATAGACAGGGACAGCGACAGAGTCAGAGGCAGAGACAGAGACGGAGACAGAGACAGAGGGAGAAACAGCGACAGAGACAGAGACAGAGACAGAGACGGAGATAGAGACAGAGACAGAGACAGAGGCAGAGACGGAGACAGAGGCAGAGACAGAGCCAGAGACAGAGACAGAGACAGAGACAGGGGGAGAGACAGCGACAGAGACAGGGACCGAGACAGAGACAGAGACGGTGACAGAGACGGAGATAGAGACAGAGGCAGATACAGAGACGGAGACAGTGCCAGAGACAGAGCCAGAGACAGAGACGGAGACAAAGACCGAGACGGAGACGCAGACGGAGACAGAGGCAGAAACAGAGACAGAGACATAGACAGGGACAGCGACAGAGTCAGAGGCAGAGACAGAGACAGAGACTGAGACAGAGACAGAGACAGAGACAGAGACAGAGACAGAGACAGAGACAGAGACAGAGACAGAGACAGAGACAGAGACAGAGACAGAGACAGAGACAGAGACAGAGACAGAGACAGAGACAGAGACAGAGACACAGACAGAGACAGAGACAGAGACAGAAACAGAGACAGAGACAGAAACAGAGACAGAGACGCAGACGGAGACAGAGACAGAGACATAGACAGGGACAGCGACAGAGACAGAGGCAGAGACAGAGACAGAGGCAGAGACAGAGGCGGAGACAAAGACCGAGACGGAGACAGAGACGGAGACAGAGACAGAGACAGAGACAGAGACAGAGACAGAGACAGAGACAGAGACAGAGACAGAGACAGAGACAGAGACAGAGACAGAGACAGAGACAGAGACAGAGACAGAGACAGAGACAGAGACAGAGACAGGGACAGTGGCAGAGACAGAGACAGAGACAGAGACAGAGACAGAGACAGAGACAGAGACAGAGACAGAGACAGAGGCGGAGACAAAGACCGAGACGGAGACAGAGACGGAGACAGAGACAGAGACACAGACAGAGACAGAGACAGAGACAGAGACAGAGACAGAGACAGAGACAGAAACAGAGACAGAGACAGAAACAGAGACAGAGACGCAGACGGAGACAGAGACAGAGACATAGACAGGGACAGCGACAGAGGCAGAGACAGAGACAGAGACAGAGACAGAGACAGAGGCGGAGACAAAGACCGAGACGGAGTCAGAGACGGAGACAGAGACAGAGAAACAGACAGAGACAGAGACAGAGACAGAGACAGAGACAGAGACAGAGACAGAGACAGAGACAGAGACAGAGACAGAGACAGAGACAGAGACAGAGACAGAGACAGAGACAGAGACAGAGACAGAGACAGAGACAGAGACAGAGACAGAGACAGAGACAGAGACAGAGACAGAGACAGAGACACAGACAGAGACAGAGACAGAGACAGAGACAGAGACAGAGACAGAGACAGAGACAGAGCCAGGGACAGAGACGGAGACAGAGACAG
>CAMAOD020000135.1:2907500-2920000 GCA_945859595.2 Megachile willughbiella
AGAGACAGAGACGCAGACGGAGACAGAGACAGAGACATAGACAGGGACAGCGACAGAGACAGAGGCAGAGACAGAGACAGAGGCAGAGACAGAGGCGGAGACAAAGACCGAGACGGAGACAGAGACGGAGACAGAGACAGAGACAGAGACAGTGACAGAGACAGAGACAGAGACAGAGACAGAGACAGAGACAGAGACAGAGACAGAGACAGAGACAGAGACAGAGACAGAGACAGGGACAGTGGCAGAGACAGAGACAGAGACAGAGACAGAGACAGAGACAGAGACAGAGACAGAGACAGAGACAGAGACAGAGGCGGAGACAAAGACCGAGACGGAGACAGAGACGGAGACAGAGACAGAGACACAGACAGAGACAGAGACAGAGACAGAGACAGAGACAGAGACAGAAACAGAGACAGAGACAGAAACAGAGACAGAGACGCAGACGGAGACAGAGACAGAGACATAGACAGGGACAGCGACAGAGACAGAGACAGAGACAGAGACAGAGACAGTGACATAGGCGGAGACAAAGACCGAGACGGAGTCAGAGACGGAGACAGAGACAGAGACACAGACAGAGACAGAGACAGAGACAGAGACAGAGACAGAGACAGAGACAGAGACAGAGACAGAGACAGAGACAGAGACAGAGACAGAGACAGAGACAGAGACAGAGACAGAGACAGAGACAGAGACAGAGACAGAGACAGAGACAGAGACAGAGACACAGACAGAGACAGAGACAGAGACAGAGACAGAGACAGAGACAGAGACAGAGACAGAGCCAGGGACAGAGACGGAGACAGAGACAGAGGGAGAGACAGAGACAGAAACAGAGACAGAGACAGAGGCAGAGACAGAGCCAGGGACAGAGACGGAGACAGAGACACATGGAGAGACAGCGAGAGAGACAGAGACAGAAACGGAGACAGAGACAGATACGGAGACAGAGACAGAGGCAGAGACAGCGACAGAGACAGAGACAGAGACATAGACAGAAGGGCAGGAGACAAAGTCGGAGGCAGAGGGGCAGGAGACAAAGACGGAGACAAGGACGGAGACAAAGACGGACACAGAGACAGAGACGGAGACAGAGACAGAGACAGAGACAGAGACAGAGACAGCGACAGAGACAGAGACAGAGACAGAGACAGAGACAGAGACAGAGACAGAGACAGTGGCAGAGACAGAGACCGAGACAGAGACAGAGACAGAGACAGAGACATAGACAGAGACAGAGACAGAGACAGAGACAGAGACAGAGACAGAGACAGAGACAGAGACAGAGACAGAGACGGAGACAGAGACAGAGACAGAGACATAGACGGAGATAGAGACGGAGACAAAGACCGAGACAGAGACAGAGACGGAGACAGAGGCAGAGACAGAGCCAGGGACAGAGACGGAGACAGAGACAGAGGGAGAGACAGCGAGAGAGGCAGAGACAGAAACAGAGACAGAGACAGATACGGAGACAGAGACAGAGGCAGAGACAGGGACAGAGACAGAGACGGAGACAGAGACAGAGAAAGAGACAGAGACAGAGACAGAGACTGAGACAGAGACAGAGACAGAGACAGAGACAGAGACAGAGACAGAGACAGAGGCAGAGACAGAGGCAGAGACAGAGACAGAGACAGAGACAGAGACAGAGACAGAGACAGAGACAGAGACAGAGACAGAGGCAGAGACAGAGATAGAGACAGAGATAGAGACAGAGACAGAGACAGAGACAGAGACAGAGACAGAGACAGAGACAGAGGCAGAGACAGAGACATAGACGGAGATAGAGACAGAGACAGAGACAGAGACGGAGACAGGGACGGAGACAAAGACCGAGACAGAGACAGAGACGGAGACAGAGACGGAGACAGAGACAGAGGGAGAAACAGCGACAGAGACAGAGACAGAGACAGAGACGGAGATAGAGACAGAGACAGAGACAGAGACAGAGACGGAGACAGAGGCAGAGACAGAGCCAGAGACAGAGACAGAGACAGAGACAGGGGGAGAGACAGCGACAGAGACAGGGACCGAGACAGAGACAGAGACGGTGACAGAGACGGAGATAGAGACAGAGGCAGATACAGAGACGGAGACAGTGGCAGAGACAGAGCCAGAGACAGAGACGGAGACAAAGACCGAGACGGAGACGCAGACGGAGACAGAGGCAGAAACAGAGACAGAGACATAGACAGGGACAGCGACAGAGTCAGAGGCAGAGACAGAGACAGAGACTGAGACAGAGACAGAGACAGAGACAGAGACAGAGACAGAGACAGAGACAGAGACAGAGACAGAGACAGAGACAGAGACAGAGACAGAGACAGAGACAGAGACAGAGACAGAGACAGAGACAGAGACAGAGACAGAGACAGAGACAGAGACAGAGACACAGACAGAGACAGAGACAGAGACAGAAACAGAGACAGAGACAGAAACAGAGACAGAGACGCAGACGGAGACAGAGACAGAGACATAGACAGGGACAGCGACAGAGTCAGAGGCAGAGATAGACACAGAGACAGAGACAGAGACAGAGACTGAGACAGAGACAGAGACAGAGACAGAGACTGAGACAGACACAGAGACAGAGACAGAGACAGAGACAGAGACAGAGACAGAAACAGAGACAGAGACAGAGACAGAAACAGAGACAGAGACAGAGGCAGAGACGCAGACGGAGACAGAGGCAGAAACAGAGTCAGAGACATAGACAGGGACAGCGACAGAGTCAGAGGCAGAGACAGAGACGGAGACTGAGACAGAGACAGAGACAGAGACAGAGACAGAGACAGAGACAGAGACAGAGACAGAGACAGAGACAGAGACAGAGACAGAGACAGAGACAGAGACAGAGACAGAGACAGAGACCGTGGCAGAGACAGAGACAGAGACAGAGACAGAGACAGAGACAGAGACAGAGACAGAGACAGAGACAGAGGCGGAGACAAAGACCGAGACGGAGACAGAGACGGAGACAGAGACAGAGACACAGACAGAGACAGAGACAGAGACAGAGACAGAAACAGAGACAGAGACAGAAACAGAGACAGAGACGCAGACGGAGACAGAGACAGAGACATAGACAGGGACAGCGACAGAGACAGAGACAGAGACAGAGACAGAGACAGAGACAAAGACCGAGACGGAGACAGATACGGAGACAGAGACAGAGACACAGACAGAGACAGAGACAGAGACACAGACAGAGGCAGAGACAGAGACAGAGACAGAGACAGAGACAGAGACAGAGACAGACACAGAGACAGAGACAGAGATAGAGACAGAGACAGAGACAGAGACAGAGACAGAGACAGAGACAGAGACAGAGGCAGAGACAGAGACATAGACGGAGATAGAGACAGAGACAGAGACAGAGACGGAGACAGGGAAGGAGACAAAGACCGAGACAGAGACAGAGACGGAGACAGAGACGGAGACAGAGACAGAGGGAGAAACAGCGACAGAGACAGAGACAGAGACAGAGACGGAGATAGAGACAGAGACAGAGACAGAGACAGAGACGGAGACAGAGGCAGAGACAGAGCCAGAGACAGAGACAGAGACGGAGACAGGGGGAGAGACAGCGACAGAGACAGGGACCGAGACAGAGACAGAGACGGTGACAGAGACGGAGATAGAGACAGAGGCAGATACAGAGACGGAGACAGTGGCAGAGACAGAGCCAGAGACAGAGACGGAGACAAAGACCGAGACGGAGACGCAGACGGAGACAGAGGCAGAAACAGAGACAGAGACAGAGACAGAGACAGAGACAGAGACAGAGACAGAGACAGAGACAGAGGCGGAGACAAAGACCGAGACGGAGACAGAGACGGAGACAGAGACAGAGACACAGATAGAGACAGAGACAGAGACAGAGACAGAGACAGAGACAGAGACAGAGACAGAGACAGAGACAGAGACAGAGACAGAGACAGAGACAGAGACAGAGACAGAGACAGAGACAGAGACAGAGACAGAGACAGTGGCAGAGGCAGAGACAGAGACAGAGACAGAGACAGAGACAGAGACAGAGACAGAGACAGAGACAGAGGCGGAGACAAAGACCGAGACGGAGACAGAGACGGAGACAGAGACAGAGACACAGACAGAGACAGAGACAGAGACAGAGACAGAGACAGAGACAGAGACAGAGACAGAGACAGAGACAGAGACAGAGACAGAGACAGAGACAGAGACAGAGACAGAGACAGGGACAGTGGCAGAGACAGAGACAGAGACAGAGACAGAGACAGAGACAGAGACAGAGACAGAGACAGAGACAGAGGCGGAGACAAAGACCGAGACGGAGACAGAGACGGAGACAGAGACAGAGACAGAGACACAGACAGAGACAGAGACAGAGACAGAGACAGAGACAGAGACAGAAACAGAGACAGAGACAGAAACAGAGACAGAGACGCAGACGGAGACAGAGACAGAGACATAGACAGGGACAGCGACAGAGACAGAGACAGAGACAGAGACAGAGACAGTGACATAGGCGGAGACAAAGACCGAGACGGAGTCAGAGACGGAGACAGAGACAGAGACACAGACAGAGACAGAGACAGAGACAGAGACAGAGACAGAGACAGAGACAGAGACAGAGACAGAGACAGAGACAGAGACAGAGACAGAGACAGAGACAGAGACAGAGACAGAGACAGAGACAGAGACAGAGACAGAGACAGAGACAGAGACAGAGACAAAGACCGAGACGGAGACAGAGACGGAGACAGAGACAGAGACACAGACAGAGACAGAGACAGAGACACAGACAGAGGCAGAGACAGAGACAGAGACAGAGACAGAGACAGAGACAGAGACAGACACAGAGACAGAGACAGAGATAGAGACAGAGACAGAGACAGAGACAGAGACAGAGACAGAGACAGAGACAGAGGCAGAGACAGAGACATAGACGGAGATAGAGACAGAGACAGAGACAGAGACGGAGACAGGGAAGGAGACAAAGACCGAGACAGAGACAGAGACGGAGACAGAGACGGAGACAGAGACAGAGGGAGAAACAGCGACAGAGACAGAGACAGAGACAGAGACGGAGATAGAGACAGAGACAGAGACAGAGACAGAGACGGAGACAGAGGCAGAGACAGAGCCAGAGACAGAGACAGAGACAGAGACAGGGGGAGAGACAGCGACAGAGACAGGGACCGAGACAGAGACAGAGACGGTGACAGAGACGGAGATAGAGACAGAGGCAGATACAGAGACGGAGACAGTGGCAGAGACAGAGCCAGAGACAGAGACGGAGACAAAGACCGAGACGGAGACGCAGACGGAGACAGAGGCAGAAACAGAGACAGAGACATAGACAGGGACAGCGACAGAGTCAGAGGCAGAGACAGAGACAGAGACTGAGACAGAGACAGAGACAGAGACAGAGGCAGAGACAGAGACAGAGACAGAGACAGAGGCGGAGACAAAGACCGAGACGGAGACAGAGACGGAGACAGAGACAGAGACACAGACAGAGACAGAGACAGAGACAGAGACAGAGACAGAGACAGAAACAGAGACAGAGACAGAAACAGAGACAGAGACGCAGACGGAGACAGAGACAGAGACATAGACAGGGACAGCGACAGAGACAGAGACAGAGACAGAGACAGAGACAGAGACAGAAACAGAGACAGAGACAGAAACAGAGACAGAGACAGAAACAGAGACAGAGACGCAGACGGAGACAGAGACAGAGACATAGACAGGGACAGCGACAGAGACAGAGGCAGAGACAGAGACAGAGGCAGAGACAGAGGCGGAGACAAAGACCGAGACGGAGACAGAGACGGAGACAGAGACAGAGACAGAGACAGTGACAGAGACAGAGACAGAGACAGAGACAGAGACAGAGACAGAGACAGAGACAGAGACAGAGACAGAGACAGAGACAGAGACAGAGACAGGGACAGTGGCAGAGACAGAGACAGAGACAGAGACAGAGACAGAGACAGAGACAGAGACAGAGACAGAGACAGAGACAGAGACAGAGGCGGAGACAAAGACCGAGACGGAGACAGAGACGGAGACAGAGACAGAGACACAGACAGAGACAGAGACAGAGACAGAGACAGAGACAGAGACAGAGACAGAAACAGAGACAGAGACAGAAACAGAGACAGAGACGCAGACGGAGACAGAGACAGAGACATAGACAGGGACAGCGACAGAGACAGAGACAGAGACAGAGACAGAGACAGTGACATAGGCGGAGACAAAGACCGAGACGGAGTCAGAGACGGAGACAGAGACAGAGACACAGACAGAGACAGAGACAGAGACAGAGACAGAGACAGAGACAGAGACAGAGACAGAGACAGAGACAGAGACAGAGACAGAGACAGAGACAGAGACAGAGACAGAGACAGAGACAGAGACAGAGACAGAGACAGAGACAGAGACAGAGACAGAGACAGAGACAGAGACACAGACAGAGACAGAGACAGAGACAGAGACAGAGACAGAGACAGAGACAGAGACAGAGACAGAGCCAGGGACAGAGACGGAGACAGAGACAGAGGGAGAGACAGAGACAGAAACAGAGACAGAGACAGAGGCAGAGACAGAGCCAGGGACAGAGACGGAGACAGAGACACATGGAGAGACAGCGAGAGAGACAGAGACAGAGACAGAGACAGAGACTGAGACAGAGACAGAGACAGAGACAGAGACAGAGACAGAGACAGAGGCAGAGACAGAGGCAGAGACAGAGACAGAGACAGAGACAGAGACAGAGACAGAGACAGAGACAGAGACAGAGACAGAGGCAGAGACAGAGATAGAGACAGAGATAGAGACAGAGACAGAGACAGAGACAGAGACAGAGACAGAGACAGAGACAGAGACAGAGGCAGAGACAGAGACATAGACGGAGATAGAGACAGAGACAGAGACAGAGACGGAGACGGGGACGGAGACAAAGACCGAGACAGAGACAGAGACGGAGACAGAGACGGAGACAGAGACAGAGGGAGAAACAGCGACAGAGACAGAGACAGAGACAGAGACGGAGATAGAGACAGAGACAGAGACAGAGACAGAGACGGAGACAGAGGCAGAGACAGAGCCAGAGACAGAGACAGAGACAGAGACAGGGGGAGAGACAGCGACAGAGACAGGGACCGAGACAGAGACAGAGACGGTGACAGAGACGGAGATAGAGACAGAGGCAGATACAGAGACGGAGACAGTGGCAGAGACAGAGCCAGAGACAGAGACGGAGACAAAGACCGAGACGGAGACGCAGACGGAGACAGAGGCAGAAACAGAGACAGAGACAGAGACAGAGACAGAGACAGAGACAGAGACAGAGACAGAGACAGAGGCGGAGACAAAGACCGAGACGGAGACAGAGACGGAGACAGAGACAGAGACACAGACAGAGACAGAGACAGAGACAGAGACAGAGACAGAGACAGAGACAGAGACAGAGACAGAGACAGAGACAGAGACAGAGACAGAGACAGAGACAGAGACAGAGACAGAGACAGTGGCAGAGGCAGAGACAGAGACAGAGACAGAGACAGAGACAGAGACAGAGACAGAGACAGAGACAGAGGCGGAGACAAAGACCGAGACGGAGACAGAGACGGAGACAGAGACAGAGACACAGACAGAGACAGAGACAGAGACAGAGACAGAAACAGAGACAGAGACAGAAACAGAGACAGAGACAGAGACGCAGACGGAGACAGAGACAGAGACATAGACAGGGACAGCGACAGAGACAGAGGCAGAGACAGAGACAGAGGCAGAGACAAAGGCGGAGACAAAGACCGAGACGGAGACAGAGACGGAGACAGAGACAGAGACAGAGACAGTGACAGAGACAGAGACAGAGACAGAGACAGAGACAGAGACAGAGACAGAGACAGAGACAGAGACAGAGACAGAGACAGAGACAGAGACAGAGACAGAGACAGAGGCAGGGACAGTGGCAGAGACAGAGACAGAGACAGAGACAGAGACAGAGACAGAGACAGAGACAGAGACAGAGACAGAGGCGGAGACAAAGACCGAGACGGAGACAGAGACGGAGACAGAGACAGAGACAGAGACACAGACAGAGACAGAGACAGAGACAGAGACAGAGACAGAGACAGAGACAGAGACAGAGACAGAAACAGAGACAGAGACGCAGACGGAGACAGAGACAGAGACATAGACAGGGACAGCGACAGAGACAGAGGCAGAGACAGAGACAGAGACAGAGACAGAGACAGAGACAGAGACAGACACAGAGACAGAGACAGAGATAGAGACAGAGACAGAGACAGAGACAGAGACAGAGACAGAGACAGAGACAGAGGCAGAGACAGAGACATAGACGGAGATAGAGACAGAGACAGAGACAGAGACGGAGACAGGGAAGGAGACAAAGACCGAGACAGAGACAGAGACGGAGACAGAGACGGAGACAGAGACAGAGGGAGAAACAGCGACAGAGACAGAGACAGAGACAGAGACGGAGATAGAGACAGAGACAGAGACAGAGACAGAGACGGAGACAGAGGCAGAGACAGAGCCAGAGACAGAGACAGAGACAGAGACAGGGGGAGAGACAGCGACAGAGACAGGGACCGAGACAGAGACAGAGACGGTGACAGAGACGGAGATAGAGACAGAGGCAGATACAGAGACGGAGACAGTGGCAGAGACAGAGCCAGAGACAGAGACGGAGACAAAGACCGAGACGGAGACGCAGACGGAGACAGAGGCAGAAACAGAGACAGAGACATAGACAGGGACAGCGACAGAGTCAGAGGCAGAGACAGAGACAGAGACTGAGACAGAGACAGAGACAGAGACAGAGGCAGAGACAGAGACAGAGACAGAGACAGAGGCGGAGACAAAGACCGAGACGGAGACAGAGACGGAGACAGAGACAGAGACACAGACAGAGACAGAGACAGAGACAGAGACAGAGACAGAGACAGAAACAGAGACAGAGACAGAAACAGAGACAGAGACGCAGACGGAGACAGAGACAGAGACATAGACAGGGACAGCGACAGAGACAGAGACAGAGACAGAGACAGAGACAGAGACAGAAACAGAGACAGAGACAGAAACAGAGACAGAGACAGAAACAGAGACAGAGACGCAGACGGAGACAGAGACAGAGACATAGACAGGGACAGCGACAGAGACAGAGGCAGAGACAGAGACAGAGGCAGAGACAGAGGCGGAGACAAAGACCGAGACGGAGACAGAGACGGAGACAGAGACAGAGACAGAGACAGAGACAGTGACAGAGACAGAGACAGAGACAGAGACAGAGACAGAGACAGAGACAGAGACAGAGACAGAGACAGAGACAGAGACAGAGACAGAGACAGGGACAGTGGCAGAGACAGAGACAGAGACAGAGACAGAGACAGAGACAGAGACAGAGACAGAGACAGAGACAGAGACAGAGGCGGAGACAAAGACCGAGACGGAGACAGAGACGGAGACAGAGACAGAGACACAGACAGAGACAGAGACAGAGACAGAGACAGAGACAGAGACAGAAACAGAGACAGAGACAGAAACAGAGACAGAGACGCAGACGGAGACAGAGACAGAGACATAGACAGGGACAGCGACAGAGACAGAGACAGAGACAGAGACAGAGACAGTGACATAGGCGGAGACAAAGACCGAGACGGAGTCAGAGACGGAGACAGAGACAGAGACACAGACAGAGACAGAGACAGAGACAGAGACAGAGACAGAGACAGAGACAGAGACAGAGACAGAGACAGAGACAGAGACAGAGACAGAGACAGAGACAGAGACAGAGACAGGGACAGAGACAGAGACAGAGACAGAGACAGAGACAGAGACAGAGACACAGACAGAGACAGAGACAGAGACAGAGACAGAGACAGAGACAGAGCCAGGGACAGAGACGGAGACAGAGACAGAGGGAGAGACAGAGACAGAAACAGAGACAGAGACAGAGGCAGAGACAGAGCCAGGGACAGAGACGGAGACAGAGACACATGGAGAGACAGCGAGAGAGACAGAGACAGAAACGGAGACAGAGACAGATACGGAGACAGAGACAGAGGCAGAGACAGCGACAGAGACAGAGACAGAGACATAGACAGAAGGGCAGGAGACAAAGTCGGAGGCAGAGGGGCAGGAGACAAAGACGGAGACAAGGACGGAGACAAAGACGGACACAGAGACAGAGACGGAGACAGAGACAGAGACAGAGACAGAGACAGAGACAGAGACAGAGACAGCGACAGAGACAGAGACAGAGACAGAGACAGAGACAGAGACAGAGACAGAGACAGTGGCAGAGACAGAGACCGAGACAGAGACAGAGACAGAGACAGAGACATAGACAGAGACAGAGACAGAGACAGAGACAGAGACAGAGACAGAGACAGAGACAGAGACAGAGACAGAGACGGAGACAGAGACAGAGACAGAGACAGAGACAGAGACAGAGACACAGACAGAGACAGTGGCAGAGACAGAGACAGAGACAGAGACAGAGACAGAGACATAGACGGAGATAGAGACGGAGACAAAGACCGAGACAGAGACAGAGACGGAGACAGAGGCAGAGACAGAGCCAGGGACAGAGACGGAGACAGAGACAGAGGGAGAGACAGCGAGAGAGGCAGAGACAGAAACAGAGACAGAGACAGATACGGAGACAGAGACAGAGGCAGAGACAGGGACAGAGACAGAGACGGAGACAGAGACAGAGAAAGAGACAGAGACAGAGACAGAGACTGAGACAGAGACAGAGACAGAGACAGAGACAGAGACAGAGACAGAGACAGAGGCAGAGACAGAGGCAGAGACAGAGACAGAGACAGAGACAGAGACAGAGACAGAGACAGAGACAGAGACAGAGACAGAGGCAGAGACAGAGATAGAGACAGAGATAGAGACAGAGACAGAGACAGAGACAGAGACAGAGACAGAGACAGAGACAGAGGCAGAGACAGAGACATAGACGGAGATAGAGACAGAGACAGAGACAGAGACGGAGACAGGGACGGAGACAAAGACCGAGACAGAGACAGAGACGGAGACAGAGACGGAGACAGAGACAGAGGGAGAAACAGCGACAGAGACAGAGACAGAGACAGAGACGGAGATAGAGACAGAGACAGAGACAGAGACAGAGACGGAGACAGAGGCAGAGACAGAGCCAGAGACAGAGACAGAGACAGAGACAGGGGGAGAGACAGCGACAGAGACAGGGACCGAGACAGAGACAGAGACGGTGACAGAGACGGAGATAGAGACAGAGGCAGATACAGAGACGGAGACAGTGGCAGAGACAGAGCCAGAGACAGAGACGGAGACAAAGACCGAGACGGAGACGCAGACGGAGACAGAGGCAGAAACAGAGACAGAGACATAGACAGGGACAGCGACAGAGTCAGAGGCAGAGACAGAGACAGAGACTGAGACAGAGACAGAGACAGAGACAGAGACAGAGACAGAGACAGAGACAGAGACAGAGACAGAGACAGAGACAGAGACAGAGACAGAGACAGAGACAGAGACAGAGACAGAGACAGAGACAGAGACAGAGACAGAGACAGAGACAGAGACACAGACAGAGACAGAGACAGAGACAGAAACAGAGACAGAGACAGAAACAGAGACAGAGACGCAGACGGAGACAGAGACAGAGACATAGACAGGGACAGCGACAGAGTCAGAGGCAGAGATAGACACAGAGACAGAGACAGAGACAGAGACTGAGACAGAGACAGAGACAGAGACAGAGACTGAGACAGACACAGAGACAGAGACAGAGACAGAGACAGAGACAGAGACAGAAACAGAGACAGAGACAGAGACAGAAACAGAGACAGAGACGGAGGCAGAGACGCAGACGGAGACAGAGGCAGAAACAGAGTCAGAGACATAGACAGGGACAGCGACAGAGTCAGAGGCAGAGACAGAGACGGAGACTGAGACAGAGACAGAGACAGAGACAGAGACAGAGACAGAGACAGAGACAGGGACAGCGACAGAGACAGAGGCAGAGACAGAGACAGAGGCAGAGACAGAGGCGGAGACAAAGACCGAGACGGAGACAGAGACGGAGACAGAGACAGAGACAGAGACAGTGACAGAGACAGAGACAGAGACAGAGACAGAGACAGAGACAGAGACAGAGACAGAGACAGAGACAGAGACAGAGACAGAGACAGAGACAGGGACAGTGGCAGAGACAGAGACAGAGACAGAGACGGAGACAGAGACAGAGACAGAGACAGAGACAGAGACAGAGACAGAGGCGGAGACAAAGACCGAGACGGAGACAGAGACGGAGACAGAGACAGAGACACAGACAGAGACAGAGACAGAGACAGAGACAGAGACAGAGACAGAAACAGAGACAGAGACAGAAACAGAGACAGAGACGCAGACGGAGACAGAGACAGAGACATAGACAGGGACAGCGACAGAGACAGAGACAGAGACAGAGACAGAGACAG
>CAMAOD020000135.1:2922500-2932500 GCA_945859595.2 Megachile willughbiella
AGATTCGGAGACAGAGACAGAGGCAGAGACAGGGACAGAGACAGAGACGGAGACAGAGACAGAGAAAGAGACAGAGACAGAGACAGAGACTGAGACAGAGACAGAGACAGAGACAGAGACAGAGACAGAGGCAGAGACAGAGGCAGAGACAGAGACAGAGACAGAGACAGAGACAGAGACAGAGACAGAGACAGAGACAGAGGCAGAGACAGAGATAGAGACAGAGATAGAGACAGAGACAGAGACAGAGACAGAGACAGAGACAGAGACAGAGACAGAGACAGAGGCAGAGACAGAGACATAGACGGAGATAGAGACAGAGACAGAGACAGAGACGGAGACGGGGACGGAGACAAAGACCGAGACAGAGACAGAGACGGAGACAGAGACGGAGACAGAGACAGAGGGAGAAACAGCGACAGAGACAGAGACAGAGACAGAGACGGAGATAGAGACAGAGACAGAGACAGAGACAGAGACGGAGACAGAGGCAGAGACAGAGCCAGAGACAGAGACAGAGACAGAGACAGGGGGAGAGACAGCGACAGAGACAGGGACCGAGACAGAGACAGAGACGGTGACAGAGACGGAGATAGAGACAGAGGCAGATACAGAGACGGAGACAGTGGCAGAGACAGAGCCAGAGACAGAGACGGAGACAAAGACCGAGACGGAGACGCAGACGGAGACAGAGGCAGAAACAGAGACAGAGACAGAGACAGAGACAGAGACAGAGACAGAGACAGAGACAGAGACAGAGGCGGAGACAAAGACCGAGACGGAGACAGAGACGGAGACAGAGACAGAGACACAGACAGAGACAGAGACAGAGACAGAGACAGAGACAGAGACAGAGACAGAGACAGAGACAGAGACAGAGACAGAGACAGAGACAGAGACAGAGACAGAGACAGAGACAGAGACAGTGGCAGAGGCAGAGACAGAGACAGAGACAGAGACAGAGACAGAGACAGAGACAGAGACAGAGACAGAGGCGGAGACAAAGACCGAGACGGAGACAGAGACGGAGACAGAGACAGAGACACAGACAGAGACAGAGACAGAGACAGAGACAGAAACAGAGACAGAGACAGAAACAGAGACAGAGACAGAAACAGAGACAGAGACGCAGACGGAGACAGAGACAGAGACATAGACAGGGACAGCGACAGAGACAGAGGCAGAGACAGAGACAGAGGCAGAGACAGAGGCGGAGACAAAGACCGAGACGGAGACAGAGACGGAGACAGAGACAGAGACAGAGACAGTGACAGAGACAGAGACAGAGACAGAGACAGAGACAGAGACAGAGACAGAGACAGAGACAGAGACAGAGACAGAGACAGAGACAGAGACAGAGACAGGGACAGTGGCAGAGACAGAGACAGAGACAGAGACAGAGACAGAGACAGAGACAGAGACAGAGACAGAGACAGAGACAGAGACAGAGGCGGAGACAAAGACCGAGACGGAGACAGAGACGGAGACAGAGACAGAGACACAGACAGAGACAGAGACAGAGACAGAGACAGAGACAGAGACAGAAACAGAGACAGAGACAGAAACAGAGACAGAGACGCAGACGGAGACAGAGACAGAGACATAGACAGGGACAGCGACAGAGACAGAGACAGAGACAGAGACAGAGACAGTGACATAGGCGGAGACAAAGACCGAGACGGAGTCAGAGACGGAGACAGAGACAGAGACACAGACAGAGACAGAGACAGAGACAGAGACAGAGACAGAGACAGAGACAGAGACAGAGACAGAGACAGAGACAGAGACAGAGACAGAGACAGAGACAGAGACAGAGACAGAGACAGAGACAGAGACAGAGACAGAGACAGAGACAGAGACAGAGACAGAGACAGAGACAGAGACAGAGACAGAGACAGAGACAGAGACAGAGCCAGGGACAGAGACGGAGACAGAGACAGAGGGAGAGACAGAGACAGAAACAGAGACAGAGACAGAGGCAGAGACAGAGCCAGGGACAGAGACGGAGACAGAGACAGATGGAGAGACAGCGAGAGAGACAGAGACAGAAACGGAGACAGAGACAGATACGGAGACAGAGACAGAGGCAGAGACAGCGACAGAGACAGAGACAGAGACATAGACAGAAGGGCAGGAGACAAAGTCGGAGGCAGAGGGGCAGGAGACAAAGACGGAGACAAGGACGGAGACAAAGACGGACACAGAGACAGAGACGGAGACAGAGACAGAGACAGAGACAGAGACAGAGACAGAGACAGAGACAGCGACAGAGACAGAGACAGAGACAGAGACAGAGACAGAGACAGAGACAGAGACAGTGGCAGAGACAGAGACCGAGACAGAGACAGAGACAGAGACAGAGACATAGACAGAGACAGAGACAGAGACAGAGACAGAGACAGAGACAGAGACAGAGACAGAGACAGAGACAGAGACGGAGACAGAGACAGAGACAGAGACAGAGACAGAGACAGAGACACAGACAGAGACAGTGGCAGAGACAGAGACAGAGACAGAGACAGAGACAGAGACATAGACGGAGATAGAGACGGAGACAAAGACCGAGACAGAGACAGAGACGGAGACAGAGGCAGAGACAGAGCCAGGGACAGAGACGGAGACAGAGACAGAGGGAGAGAACGCGAGAGAGGCAGAGACAGAAACAGAGACAGAGACAGATACGGAGACAGAGACAGAGGCAGAGACAGGGACAGAGACAGAGACGGAGACAGAGACAGAGAAAGAGACAGAGACAGAGACAGAGACTGAGACAGAGACAGAGACAGAGACAGAGACAGAGACAGAGACAGAGACAGAGACAGAGACAGAGGCAGAGACAGAGGCAGAGACAGAGACAGAGACAGAGACAGAGACAGAGACAGAGACAGAGACAGAGACAGAGGCAGAGACAGAGATAGAGACAGAGATAGAGACAGAGACAGAGACAGAGACAGAGACAGAGACAGAGACAGAGACAGAGGCAGAGACAGAGACATAGACGGAGATAGAGACAGAGACAGAGACAGAGACGGAGACAGGGACGGAGACAAAGACCGAGACAGAGACAGAGACAGAGACAGAGACGGAGACAGAGACAGAGGGAGAAACAGCGACAGAGACAGAGACAGAGACAGAGACGGAGATTGAGACAGAGACAGAGACAGAGACAGAGACGGAGACAGAGGCAGAGACAGAGCCAGAGACAGAGACAGAGACAGAGACAGGGGGAGAGACAGCGACAGAGACAGGGACCGAGACAGAGACAGAGACGGTGACAGAGACGGAGATAGAGACAGAGGCAGATACAGAGACGGAGACAGTGGCAGAGACAGAGCCAGAGACAGAGACGGAGACAAAGACCGAGACGGAGACGCAGACGGAGACAGAGGCAGAAACAGAGACAGAGACATAGACAGGGACAGCGACAGAGTCAGAGACAGAGACAGAGACAGAGACAGAGACAGAGACAGAGACAGAGACAGAGACAGAGACAGAGACAGAGACAGAGACAGAGACAGAGACAGAGACAGAGACAGAGACAGAGACAGAGACAGAGACACAGACAGAGACAGAGACAGAGACAGAAACAGAGACAGAGACAGAAACAGAGACAGAGACGCAGACGGAGACAGAGACAGAGACATAGACAGGGACAGCGACAGAGTCAGAGGCAGAGATAGACACAGAGACAGAGACAGAGACTGAGACAGAGACAGAGACAGAGACTGAGACAGACACAGAGACAGAGACAGAGACAGAGACAGAGACAGAGACAGAAACAGAGACAGAGACAGAGACAGAAACAGAGACAGAGACAGAGGCAGAGACGCAGACGGAGACAGAGGCAGAAACAGAGTCAGAGACATAGACAGGGACAGCGACAGAGTCAGAGGCAGAGACAGAGACGGAGACTGAGACAGAGACAGAGACAGAGACAGAGACAGAGACAGAGACAGAGACAGAGACAGAGACAGAGACAGAGACAGAGACAGAGACAGAGACAGAGACAGAGACAGAGACAGAGACAGAGACCGTGGCAGAGACAGAGACAGAGACAGAGACAGAGACAGAGACAGAGACAGAGACAGAGACAGAGACAGAGGCGGAGACAAAGACCGAGACGGAGACAGAGACGGAGACAGAGACAGAGACACAGACAGAGACAGAGACAGAGACAGAGACAGAAACAGAGACAGAGACAGAAACAGAGACAGAGACGCAGACGGAGACAGAGACAGAGACATAGACAGGGACAGCGACAGAGACAGAGACAGAGACAGAGACAGAGACAGAGACAAAGACCGAGACGGAGACAGAGACGGAGACAGAGACAGAGACACAGACAGAGACAGAGACAGAGACACAGACAGAGGCAGAGACAGAGACAGAGACAGAGACAGAGACAGACACAGAGACAGAGACAGAGATAGAGACAGAGACAGAGACAGAGACAGAGACAGAGACAGAGACAGAGACAGAGACAGAGGCAGAGACAGAGACATAGACGGAGATAGAGACAGAGACAGAGATAGAGACGGAGACAGGGAAGGAGACAAAGACCGAGACAGAGACAGAGACGGAGACAGAGACGGAGACAGAGACAGAGGGAGAAACAGCGACAGAGACAGAGACAGAGACAGAGACGGAGATAGAGACAGAGACAGAGACAGAGACAGAGACGGAGACAGAGGCAGAGACAGAGCCAGAGACAGAGACAGAGACAGAGACAGGGGGAGAGACAGCGACAGAGACAGGGACCGAGACAGAGACAGAGACGGTGACAGAGACGGAGATAGAGACAGAGGCTGATACAGGGACGGAGACAGTGGCAGAGACAGAGCCAGAGACAGAGACGGAGACAAAGACCGAGACGGAGACGCAGACGGAGACAGAGGCAGAAACAGAGACAGAGACATAGACAGGGACAGCGACAGAGTCAGAGGCAGAGACAGAGACAGAGACTGAGACAGAGACAGAGACAGAGACAGAGACAGAGACAGAGACAGAGACAGAGACAGAGGCGGAGACAAAGACCGAGACGGAGACAGAGACGGAGACAGAGACAGAGACACAGACAGAGACAGAGACAGAGACAGAGACAGAGACAGAGACAGAAACAGAGACAGAGACAGAAACAGAGACAGAGACGCAGACGGAGACAGAGACAGAGACATAGACAGGGACAGCGACAGAGACAGAGACAGAGACAGAGACAGAGACAGAGACAGAAACAGAGACAGAGACAGAAACAGAGACAGAGACAGAAACAGAGACAGAGACGCAGACGGAGACAGAGACAGAGACATAGACAGGGACAGCGACAGAGACAGAGGCAGAGACAGAGACAGAGGCAGAGACAGAGGCGGAGACAAAGACCGAGACGGAGACAGAGACGGAGACAGAGACAGAGACAGAGACAGTGACAGAGACAGAGACAGAGACAGAGACAGAGACAGAGACAGAGACAGAGACAGAGACAGAGACAGAGACAGAGACAGAGACAGAGACAGGGACAGTGGCAGAGACAGAGACAGAGACAGAGACAGAGACAGAGACAGAGACAGAGACAGAGACAGAGACAGAGACAGAGACAGAGGCGGAGACAAAGACCGAGACGGAGACAGAGACGGAGACAGAGACAGAGACACAGACAGAGACAGAGACAGAGACAGAGACAGAGACAGAGACAGAAACAGAGACAGAGACAGAAACAGAGACAGAGACGCAGACGGAGACAGAGACAGAGACATAGACAGGGACAGCGACAGAGACAGAGACAGAGACAGAGACAGAGACAGTGACATAGGCGGAGACAAAGACCGAGACGGAGTCAGAGACGGAGACAGAGACAGAGACACAGACAGAGACAGAGAGAGAGACAGAGACAGAGACAGAGACAGAGACAGAGACAGAGACAGAGACAGAGACAGAGAGAGAGACAGAGACAGAGACAGAGACAGAGACAGAGACAGAGACAGAGACAGAGACAGAGACAGAGACAGAGACACAGACAGAGACAGAGACAGAGACAGAGACAGAGACAGAGACAGAGACAGAGACAGAGCCAGGGACAGAGACGGAGACAGAGACAGAGGGAGAGACAGAGACAGAAACAGAGACAGAGACAGAGGCAGAGACAGAGCCAGGGACAGAGACGGAGACAGAGACAGATGGAGAGACAGCGAGAGAGATAGAGACAGAAACGGAGACAGAGACAGATACGGAGACAGAGACAGAGGCAGAGACAGCGACAGAGACAGAGACAGAGACATAGACAGAAGGGCAGGAGACAAAGTCGGAGGCAGAGGGGCAGGAGACAAAGACGGAGACAAGGACGGAGACAAAGACGGACACAGAGACAGAGACGGAGACAGAGACAGAGACAGAGACAGAGACAGAGACAGAGACAGAGACAGCGACAGAGACAGAGACAGAGACAGAGACAGAGACAGAGACAGAGACAGAGACAGTGGCAGAGACAGAGACCGAGACAGAGACAGAGACAGAGACAGAGACATAGACAGAGACAGAGACAGAGACAGAGACAGAGACAGAGACAGAGACAGAGACAGAGACAGAGACAGAGACGGAGACAGAGACAGAGACAGAGACAGAGACAGAGACAGAGACACAGACAGAGACAGTGGCAGAGACAGAGACAGAGACAGAGACAGAGACAGAGACATAGACGGAGATAGAGACGGAGACAAAGACCGAGACAGAGACAGAGACGGAGACAGAGGCAGAGACAGAGCCAGGGACAGAGACGGAGACAGAGACAGAGGGAGAGACAGCGAGAGAGGCAGAGACAGAAACAGAGACAGAGACAGATACGGAGACAGAGACAGAGGCAGAGACAGGGACAGAGACAGAGACGGAGACAGAGACAGAGAAAGAGACAGAGACAGAGACAGAGACTGAGACAGAGACAGAGACAGAGACAGAGACAGAGACAGAGACAGAGACAGAGACAGAGGCAGAGACAGAGGCAGAGACAGAGACAGAGACAGAGACAGAGACAGAGACAGAGACAGAGACAGAGACAGAGACAGAGGCAGAGACAGAGATAGAGACAGAGATAGAGACAGAGACAGAGACAGAGACAGAGACAGAGACAGAGACAGAGACAGAGGCAGAGACAGAGACATAGACGGAGATAGAGACAGAGACAGAGACAGAGACGGAGACAGGGACGGAGACAAAGACCGAGACAGAGACAGAGACGGAGACAGAGACGGAGACAGAGACAGAGGGAGAAACAGCGACAGAGACAGAGACAGAGACAGAGACGGAGATAGAGACAGAGACAGAGACAGAGACAGAGACGGAGACAGAGGCAGAGACAGAGCCAGAGACAGAGACAGAGACAGAGACAGGGGGAGAGACAGCGACAGAGACAGGGACCGAGACAGAGACAGAGACGGTGACAGAGACGGAGATAGAGACAGAGGCAGATACAGAGACGGAGACAGTGGCAGAGACAGAGCCAGAGACAGAGACGGAGACAAAGACCGAGACGGAGACGCAGACGGAGACAGAGGCAGAAACAGAGACAGAGACATAGACAGGGACAGCGACAGAGTCAGAGGCAGAGACAGAGACAGAGACTGAGACAGAGACAGAGACAGAGACAGAGACAGAGACAGAGACAGAGACAGAGACAGAGACAGAGACAGAGACAGAGACAGAGACAGAGACAGAGACAGAGACAGAGACAGAGACAGAGACAGAGACAGAGACAGAGACAGAGACAGAGACAGAGACAGAGACAGAGACAGAGACAGAGACACAGACAGAGACAGAGACAGAGACAGAAACAGAGACAGAGACAGAAACAGAGACAGAGACGCAGACGGAGACAGAGACAGAGACATAGACAGGGACAGCGACAGAGTCAGAGGCAGAGATAGACACAGAGACAGAGACAGAGACTGAGACAGAGACAGAGACAGAGACTGAGACAGACACAGAGACAGAGACAGAGACAGAGACGAAGACAGAGACAGAAACAGAGACAGAGACAGAGACAGAAACAGAGACAGAGACAGAGGCAGAGACGCAGACGGAGACAGAGGCAGAAACAGAGTCAGAGACATAGACAGGGACAGCGACAGAGTCAGAGGCAGATACAGAGACGGAGACTGAGACAGAGACAGAGACAGAGACAGAGACAGAGACAGAGACAGAGACAGAGACAGAGACAGAGACAGAGACAGAGACAGAGACAGAGACAGAGACAGAGACAGAGACAGAGACAGAGACAGAGACAGAGACAGAGACAGAGACCGTGGCAGAGACAGAGACAGAGACAGAGACAGAGACAGAGACAGAGACAGAGACAGAGACAGAGACAGAGACAGAGGCGGAGACAAAGACCGAGACGGAGACAGAGACGGAGACAGAGACAGAGACACAGACAGAGACAGAGACAGAGACAGAGACAGAAACAGAGACAGAGACAGAAACAGAGACAGAGACGCAGACGGAGACAGAGACAGAGACATAGACAGGGACAGCGACAGAGACAGAGACAGAGACAGAGACAGAGACAGAGACAAAGACCGAGACGGAGACAGAGACGGAGACAGAGACAGAGACACAGACAGAGACAGAGACAGAGACACAGACAGAGGCAGAGACAGAGACAGAGACAGAGACAGAGACAGAGACAGAGACAGACACAGAGACAGAGACAGAGATAGAGACAGAGACAGAGACAGAGACAGAGACAGAGACAGAGACAGAGACAGAGGCAGAGACAGAGACATAGACGGAGATAGAGACAGAGACAGAGACAGAGACGGAGACAGGGAAGGAGACAAAGACCGAGACAGAGACAGAGACGGAGACAGAGACGGAGACAGAGACAGAGGGAGAAACAGCGACAGAGACAGAGACAGAGACAGAGACGGAGATAGAGACAGAGACAGAGACAGAGACAGAGACGGAGACAGAGGCAGAGACAGAGCCAGAGACAGAGGCAGAGACGGAGACAGGGGGAGAGACAGCGACAGAGACAGGGACCGAGACAGAGACAGAGACGGTGACAGAGACGGAGATAGAGACAGAGGCATATACAGAGACGGAGACAGTGGCAGAGACAGAGCCAGAGACAGAGACGGAGACAAAGACCGAGACGGAGACGCAGACGGAGACAGAGGCAGAAACAGAGACAGAGACATAGACAGGGACAGCGACAGAGTCAGAGGCAGAGACAGAGACAGAGACTGAGACAGAGACAGAGACAGAGACAGAGACAGAGACAGAGACAGAGACAGAGACAGAGGCGGAGACAAAGACCGAGACGGAGACAGAGACGGAGACAGAGACAGAGACACAGACAGAGACAGAGACAGAGACAGAGACAGAGACAGAGACAGAAACAGAGACAGAGACAGAAACAGAGACAGAGACGCAGACGGAGACAGAGACAGAGACATAGACAGGGACAGCGACAGAGACAGAGACAGAGACAGAGACAGAGACAGAGACAGAAACAGAGACAGAGACAGAAACAGAGACAGAGACAGAAACAGAGACAGAGACGCAGACGGAGACAGAGACAGAGACATAGACAGGGACAGCGACAGAGACAGAGGCAGAGACAGAGACAGAGGCAGAGACAGAGGCGGAGACAAAGACCGAGACGGAGACAGAGACGGAGACAGAGACAGAGACAGAGACAGTGACAGAGACAGAGACAGAGACAGAGACAGAGACAGAGACAGAGACAGAGACAGAGACAGAGACAGAGACAGAGACAGAGACAGGGACAGTGGCAGAGACAGAGACAGAGACAGAGACAGAGACAGAGACAGAGACAGAGACAGAGACAGAGACAGAGACAGAGGCGGAGACAAAGACCGAGACGGAGACAGAGACGGAGACAGAGACAGAGACACAGACAGAGACAGAGACAGAGACAGAGACAGAGACAGAGACAGAGACAGAAACAGAGACAGAGACAGAAACAGAGACAGAGACGCAGACGGAGACAGAG
>CAMAOD020000135.1:2940000-2945000 GCA_945859595.2 Megachile willughbiella
ACAGAGACAGAGGCAGAGACAGCGACAGAGACAGAGACAGAGACATAGACAGAAGGGCAGGAGACAAAGTCGGAGGCAGAGGGGCAGGAGACAAAGACGGAGACAAGGACGGAGACAAAGACGGACACAGAGACAGAGACGGAGACAGAGACAGAGACAGAGACAGAGACAGAGACAGAGACAGAGACAGCGACAGAGACAGAGACAGAGACAGAGACAGAGACAGAGACAGAGACAGAGACAGTGGCAGAGACAGAGACCGAGACAGAGACAGAGACAGAGACAGAGACATAGACAGAGACAGAGACAGAGACAGAGACAGAGACAGAGACAGAGACAGAGACAGAGACAGAGACAGAGACGGAGACAGAGACAGAGACAGAGACAGAGACAGAGACAGAGACACAGACAGAGACAGTGGCAGAGACAGAGACAGAGACAGAGACAGAGACAGAGACATAGACGGAGATAGAGACGGAGACAAAGACCGAGACAGAGACAGAGACGGAGACAGAGGCAGAGACAGAGCCAGGGACAGAGACGGAGACAGAGACAGAGGGAGAGACAGCGAGAGAGGCAGAGACAGAACCAGAGACAGAGACAGATACGGAGACAGAGACAGAGGCAGAGACAGGGACAGAGACAGAGACGGAGACAGAGACAGAGAAAGAGACAGAGACAGAGACAGAGACTGAGACAGAGACAGAGACAGAGACAGAGACAGAGACAGAGACAGAGACAGAGGCAGAGACAGAGGCAGAGACAGAGACAGAGACAGAGACAGAGACAGAGACAGAGACAGAGACAGAGACAGAGACAGAGGCAGAGACAGAGATAGAGACAGAGATAGAGACAGAGACAGAGACAGAGACAGAGACAGAGACAGAGACAGAGACAGAGGCAGAGACAGAGACATAGACGGAGATAGAGACAGAGACAGAGACAGAGACGGAGACAGGGACGGAGACAAAGACCGAGACAGAGACAGAGACGGAGACAGAGACGGAGACAGAGACAGAGGGAGAAACAGCGACAGAGACAGAGACAGAGACAGAGACGGAGATAGAGACAGAGACAGAGACAGAGACAGAGACGGAGACAGAGGCAGAGACAGAGCCAGAGACAGAGACAGAGACAGAGACAGGGGGAGAGACAGCGACAGAGACAGGGACCGAGACAGAGACAGAGACGGTGACAGAGACGGAGATAGAGACAGAGGCAGATACAGAGACGGAGACAGTGGCAGAGACAGAGCCAGAGACAGAGACGGAGACAAAGACCGAGACGGAGACGCAGACGGAGACAGAGGCAGAAACAGAGACAGAGACATAGACAGGGACAGCGACAGAGTCAGAGGCAGAGACAGAGACAGAGACTGAGACAGAGACAGAGACAGAGACAGAGACAGAGACAGAGACAGAGACAGAGACAGAGACAGAGACAGAGACAGAGACAGAGACAGAGACAGAGACAGAGACAGAGACAGAGACAGAGACAGAGACAGAGACAGAGACAGAGACAGAGACAGAGACAGAGACAGAGACAGAGACAGAGACACAGACAGAGACAGAGACAGAGACAGAAACAGAGACAGAGACAGAAACAGAGACAGAGACGCAGACGGAGACAGAGACAGAGACATAGACAGGGACAGCGACAGAGTCAGAGGCAGAGATAGACACAGAGACAGAGACAGAGACTGAGACAGAGACAGAGACAGAGACTGAGACAGACACAGAGACAGAGACAGAGACAGAGACAGAGACAGAGACAGAAACAGAGACAGAGACAGAGACAGAAACAGAGACAGAGACAGAGGCAGAGACGCAGACGGAGACAGAGGCAGAAACAGAGTCAGAGACATAGACAGGGACAGCGACAGAGTCAGAGGCAGAGACAGAGACGGAGACTGAGACAGAGACAGAGACAGAGACAGAGACAGAGACAGAGACAGAGACAGAGACAGACACAGAGACAGAGACAGAGACAGAGACAGAGACAGAGACAGAGACAGAGACAGAGACAGAGACAGAGACAGAGACCGTGGCAGAGACAGAGACAGAGACAGAGACAGAGACAGAGACAGAGACAGAGACAGAGACAGAGACAGAGGCGGAGACAAAGACCGAGACGGAGACAGAGACGGAGACAGAGACAGAGACACAGACAGAGACAGAGACAGAGACAGAGACAGAAACAGAGACAGAGACAGAAACAGAGACAGAGACGCAGACGGAGACAGAGACAGAGACATAGACAGGGACAGCGACAGAGACAGAGACAGAGACAGAGACAGAGACAGAGACAAAGACCGAGACGGAGACAGAGACGGAGACAGAGACAGAGACACAGACAGAGACAGAGACAGAGACACAGACAGAGGCAGAGACAGAGACAGAGACAGAGACAGAGACAGAGACAGAGACAGACACAGAGACAGAGACAGAGATAGAGACAGAGACAGAGACAGAGACAGAGACAGAGACAGAGACAGAGACAGAGGCAGAGACAGAGACATAGACGGAGATAGAGACAGAGACAGAGACAGAGACGGAGACAGGGAAGGAGACAAAGACCGAGACAGAGACAGAGACGGAGACAGAGACGGAGACAGAGACAGAGGGAGAAACAGCGACAGAGACAGAGACAGAGACAGAGACGGAGATAGAGACAGAGACAGAGACAGAGACAGAGACGGAGAAAGAGGCAGAGACAGAGCCAGAGACAGAGACAGAGACGGAGACAGGGGGAGAGACAGCGACAGAGACAGGGACCGAGACAGAGACAGAGACGGTGACAGAGACGGAGATAGAGACAGAGGCAGATACAGAGACGGAGACAGTGGCAGAGACAGAGCCAGAGACAGAGACGGAGACAAAGACCGAGACGGAGACGCAGACGGAGACAGAGGCAGAAACAGAGACAGAGACATAGACAGGGACAGCGACAGAGTCAGAGGCAGAGACAGAGACAGAGACTGAGACAGAGACAGAGACAGAGACAGAGACAGAGACAGAGACAGAGACAGAGACAGAGGCGGAGACAAAGACCGAGACGGAGACAGAGACGGAGACAGAGACAGAGACACAGACAGAGACAGAGACAGAGACAGAGACAGAGACAGAGACAGAAACAGAGACAGAGACAGAAACAGAGACAGAGGCGCAGACGGAGACAGAGACAGAGACATAGACAGGGACAGCGACAGAGACAGAGACAGAGACAGAGACAGAGACAGAGACAGAAACAGAGACAGAGACAGAAACAGAGACAGAGACAGAAACAGAGACAGAGACGCAGACGGAGACAGAGACAGAGACATAGACAGGGACAGCGACAGAGACAGAGGCAGAGACAGAGACAGAGGCAGAGACAGAGGCGGAGACAAAGACCGAGACGGAGACAGAGACGGAGACAGAGACAGAGACAGAGACAGTGACAGAGACAGAGACAGAGACAGAGACAGAGACAGAGACAGAGACAGAGACAGAGACAGAGACAGAGACAGAGACAGAGACAGAGACAGAGACAGAGACAGAGACAGGGACAGTGGCAGAGACAGAGACAGAGACAGAGACAGAGACAGAGACAGAGACAGAGACAGAGACAGAGACAGAGACAGAGGCGGAGACAAAGACCGAGACGGAGACAGAGACGGAGACAGAGACAGAGACACAGACAGAGACAGAGACAGAGACAGAGACAGAGACAGAGACAGAAACAGAGACAGAGACAGAAACAGAGACAGAGACGCAGACGGAGACAGAGACAGAGACATAGACAGGGACAGCGACAGAGACAGAGACAGAGACAGAGACAGAGACAGTGACATAGGCGGAGACAAAGACCGAGACGGAGTCAGAGACGGAGACAGAGACAGAGACACAGACAGAGACAGAGACAGAGACAGAGACAGAGACAGAGACAGAGACAGAGACAGAGACAGAGACAGAAACAGAGACAGAGACAGAGACAGAGACAGAGACAGAGACAGAGACAGAGACAGAGACAGAGACAGAGACAGAGACACAGACAGAGACAGAGACAGAGACAGAGACAGAGACAGAGACAGAGACAGAGACAGAGCCAGGGACAGAGACGGAGACAGAGACAGAGGGAGAGACAGAGACAGAAACAGAGACAGAGACAGAGGCAGAGACAGAGCCAGGGACAGAGACGGAGACAGAGACAGATGGAGAGACAGCGAGAGAGACAGAGACAGAAACGGAGACAGAGACAGATACGGAGACAGAGACAGAGGCAGAGACAGCGATAGAGACAGAGACAGAGACATAGACAGAAGGGCAGGAGACAAAGTCGGAGGCAGAGGGGCAGGAGACAAAGACGGAGACAAGGACGGAGACAAAGACGGACACAGAGACAGAGACGGAGACAGAGACAGAGACAGAGACAGAGACAGAGACAGAGACAGAGACAGCGACAGAGACAGAGACAGAGACAGAGACAGAGACAGAGACAGAGACAGAGACAGTGGCAGAGACAGAGACCGAGACAGAGGCAGAGACAGAGACAGAGACATAGACAGAGACAGAGACAGAGACAGAGACAGAGACAGAGACAGAGACAGAGACAGAGACAGAGACAGAGACAGAGACAGAGACGGAGACAGAGACAGAGACAGAGACAGAGACAGAGACAGAGACACAGACAGAGACAGTGGCAGAGACAGAGACAGAGACAGAGACAGAGACAGAGACATAGACGGAGATAGAGACGGAGACAAAGACCGAGACAGAGACAGAGACGGAGACAGAGGCAGAGACAGAGCCAGGGACAGAGACGGAGACAGAGACAGAGGGAGAGACAGCGAGAGAGGCAGAGACAGAAACAGAGACAGAGACAGATACGGAGACAGAGACAGAGGCAGAGACAGGGACAGAGACAGAGACGGAGACAGAGACAGAGAAAGAGACAGAGACAGAGACAGAGACTGAGACAGAGACAGAGACAGAGACAGAGACAGAGACAGAGACAGAGAC
>CAMAOD020000135.1:2950000-2972500 GCA_945859595.2 Megachile willughbiella
AGACAGAGACGGAGACAGGGAAGGAGACAAAGACCGAGACAGAGACAGAGACGGAGACAGAGACGGAGACAGAGACAGAGGGAGAAACAGCGACAGAGACAGAGACAGAGACAGAGACGGAGATAGAGACAGAGACAGAGACAGAGACAGAGACAGAGACGGAGACAGAGGCAGAGACAGAGCCAGAGACAGAGACAGAGACGGAGACAGGGGGAGAGACAGCGACAGAGACAGGGACCGAGACAGAGACAGAGACGGTGACAGAGACGGAGATAGAGACAGAGGCAGATACAGAGACGGAGACAGTGGCAGAGACAGAGCCAGAGACAGAGACGGAGACAAAGACCGAGACGGAGACGCAGACGGAGACAGAGGCAGAAACAGAGACAGAGACATAGACAGGGACAGCGACAGAGTCAGAGGCAGAGACAGAGACAGAGACTGAGACAGAGACAGAGACAGAGACAGAGACAGAGACAGAGACAGAGACAGAGGCGGAGACAAAGACCGAGACGGAGACAGAGACGGAGACAGAGACAGAGACACAGACAGAGACAGAGACAGAGACAGAGACAGAGACAGAGACAGAGACAGAAACAGAGACAGAGACAGAAACAGAGACAGAGACGCAGACGGAGACAGAGACAGAGACATAGACAGGGACAGCGACAGAGACAGAGACAGAGACAGAGACAGAGACAGAGACAGAAACAGAGACAGAGACAGAAACAGAGACAGAGACAGAAACAGAGACAGAGACGCAGACGGAGACAGAGACAGAGACATAGACAGGGACAGCGACAGAGACAGAGGCAGAGACAGAGACAGAGGCAGAGACAGAGGCGGAGACAAAGACCGAGACGGAGACAGAGACGGAGACAGAGACAGAGACAGAGACAGTGACAGAGACAGAGACAGAGACAGAGACAGAGACAGAGACAGAGACAGAGACAGAGACAGAGACAGAGACAGAGACAGAGACAGGGACAGTGGCAGAGACAGAGACAGAGACAGAGACAGAGACAGAGACAGAGACAGAGACAGAGACAGAGACAGAGACAGAGGCGGAGACAAAGACCGAGACGGAGACAGAGACGGAGACAGAGACAGAGACACAGACAGAGACAGAGACAGAGACAGAGACAGAGACAGAGACAGAAACAGAGACAGAGACAGAAACAGAGACAGAGACGCAGACGGAGACAGAGACAGAGACATAGACAGGGACAGCGACAGAGACAGAGACAGAGACAGAGACAGAGACAGTGACATAGGCGGAGACAAAGACCGAGACGGAGTCAGAGACGGAGACAGAGACAGAGACACAGACAGAGACAGAGACAGAGACAGAGACAGAGACAGAGACAGAGACAGAGACAGAGACAGAGACAGAGACAGAGACAGAGACAGAGACAGAGACAGAGACAGAGACAGAGACAGAGACAGAGACAGAGACAGAGACAGAGACAGAGACAGAGACAGAGACAGAGACAGAGACAGAGACAGAGCCAGGGACAGAGACGGAGACAGAGACAGAGGGAGAGACAGAGACAGAAACAGAGACAGAGACAGAGGCAGAGACAGAGCCAGGGACAGAGACGGAGACAGAGACAGATGGAGAGACAGCGAGAGAGACAGAGACAGAAACGGAGACAGAGACAGATACGGAGACAGAGACAGAGGCAGAGACAGCGACAGAGACAGAGACAGAGACATAGACAGAAGGGCAGGAGACAAAGTCGGAGGCAGAGGGGCAGGAGACAAAGACGGAGACAAGGACGGAGACAAAGACGGACACAGAGACAGAGACGGAGACAGAGACAGAGACAGAGACAGAGACAGAGACAGAGACAGAGACAGCGACAGAGACAGAGACAGAGACAGAGACAGAGACAGAGACAGAGACAGAGACAGTGGCAGAGACAGAGACCGAGACAGAGACAGAGACAGAGACAGAGACAGAGACGGAGACAGAGACAGAGACAGAGACAGAGACAGAGACAGAGACAGAGACACAGACAGAGACAGTGGCAGAGACAGAGACAGAGACAGAGACAGAGACAGAGACATAGACGGAGATAGAGACGGAGACAAAGACCGAGACAGAGACAGAGACGGAGACAGAGGCAGAGACAGAGCCAGGGACAGAGACGGAGACAGAGACAGAGGGAGAGACAGCGAGAGAGGCAGAGACAGAAACAGAGACAGAGACAGATACGGAGACAGAGACAGAGGCAGAGACAGGGACAGAGACAGAGACGGAGACAGAGACAGAGAAAGAGACAGAGACAGAGACAGAGACAGAGACCGAGACAGAGACAGAGACAGAGACAGAGACAGAGACAGAGACAGAGACAGAGGCAGAGACAGAGGCAGAGACAGAGACAGAGACAGAGACAGAGACAGAGACAGAGACAGAGACAGAGACAGAGGCAGAGACAGAGATAGAGACAGAGATAGAGACAGAGACAGAGACAGAGACAGAGACAGAGACAGAGACAGAGACAGAGACAGAGGCAGAGACAGAGACATAGACGGAGATAGAGACAGAGACAGAGACAGAGACGGAGACAGGGACGGAGACAAAGACCGAGACAGAGACAGAGACGGAGACAGAGACGGAGACAGAGACAGAGGGAGAAACAGCGACAGAGACAGAGACAGAGACAGAGACGGAGATAGAGACAGAGACAGAGACAGAGACAGAGACGGAGACAGAGGCAGAGACAGAGCCAGAGACAGAGACAGAGACAGAGACAGGGGGAGAGACAGCGACAGAGACAGGGACCGAGACAGAGACAGAGACGGTGACAGAGACGGAGATAGAGACAGAGGCAGATACAGAGACGGAGACAGTGGCAGAGACAGAGCCAGAGACAGAGACGGAGACAAAGACCGAGACGGAGACGCAGACGGAGACAGAGGCAGAAACAGAGACAGAGACATAGACAGGGACAGCGACAGAGTCAGAGGCAGAGACAGAGACAGAGACTGAGACAGAGACAGAGACAGAGACAGAGACAGAGACAGAGACAGAGACAGAGACAGAGACAGAGACAGAGACAGAGACAGAGACAGAGACAGAGACAGAGACAGAGACAGAGACAGAGACAGAGACAGAGACAGAGACAGAGACAGAGACAGAGACAGAGACAGAGACAGAGACAGAGACAGAGACAGAGACACAGACAGAGACAGAGACAGAGACAGAAACAGAGACAGAGACAGAAACAGAGACAGAGACGCAGACGGAGACAGAGACAGAGACATAGACAGGGACAGCGACAGAGTCAGAGGCAGAGATAGACACAGAGACAGAGACAGAGACTGAGACAGAGACAGAGACAGAGACTGAGACAGACACAGAGACAGAGACAGAGACAGAGACAGAGACAGAGACAGAAACAGAGACAGAGACAGAGACAGAAACAGAGACAGAGACAGAGGCAGAGACGCAGACGGAGACAGAGGCAGAAACAGAGTCAGAGACATAGACAGGGACAGCGACAGAGTCAGAGGCAGAGACAGAGACGGAGACTGAGACAGAGACAGAGACAGAGACAGAGACAGAGACAGAGACAGAGACAGAGACAGAGACAGAGACAGAGACAGAGACAGAGACAGAGACAGAGACAGAGACAGAGACAGAGACCGTGGCAGAGACAGAGACAGAGACAGAGACAGAGACAGAGACAGAGACAGAGACAGAGACAGAGACAGAGGCGGAGACAAAGACCGAGACGGAGACAGAGACGGAGACAGAGACAGAGACACAGACAGAGACAGAGACAGTGACAGAGACAGAAACAGAGACAGAGACAGAAACAGAGACAGAGACGCAGACGGAGACAGAGACAGAGACATAGACAGGGACAGCGACAGAGACAGAGACAGAGACAGAGACAGAGACAGAGACAAAGACCGAGACGGAGACAGAGACGGAGACAGAGACAGAGACACAGACAGAGACAGAGACAGAGACACAGACAGAGGCAGAGACAGAGACAGAGACAGAGACAGAGACAGAGATAGAGACAGAGACAGAGACAGAGATAGAGACAGAGACAGAGACAGAGACAGAGACAGAGACAGAGACAGAGACAGAGACAGAGGCAGAGACAGAGACATAGACGGAGATAGAGACAGAGACAGAGACAGAGACGGAGACAGGGAAGGAGACAAAGACCGAGACAGAGACAGAGACGGAGACAGAGACGGAGACAGAGACAGAGGGAGAAACAGCGACAGAGACAGAGACAGAGACAGAGACGGAGATAGAGACAGAGACAGAGACAGAGACAGAGACGGAGACAGAGGCAGAGACAGAGCCAGAGACAGAGACAGAGACAGAGACAGGGGGAGAGACAGCGACAGAGACAGGGACCGAGACAGAGACAGAGACGGTGACAGAGACGGAGATAGAGACAGAGGCAGATACAGAGACGGAGACAGTGGCAGAGACAGAGCCAGAGACAGAGACGGAGACAAAGACCGAGACGGAGACGCAGACGGAGACAGAGGCAGAAACAGAGACAGAGACATAGACAGGGACAGCGACAGAGTCAGAGGCAGAGACAGAGACAGAGACTGAGACAGAGACAGAGACAGAGACAGAGACAGAGACAGAGACAGAGACAGAGACAGAGACAGAGACAGAGACAGAGACAGAGACAGAGACAGAGACAGAGACAGAGACAGAGACAGAGACAGAGACAGAGACAGAGACAGAGACAGAGACAGAGACACAGACAGAGACAGAGACAGAGACAGAAACAGAGACAGAGACAGAAACAGAGACAGAGACGCAGACGGAGACAGAGACAGAGACATAGACAGGGACAGCGACAGAGTCAGAGGCAGAGATAGACACAGAGACAGAGACAGAGACTGAGACAGAGACAGAGACAGAGACTGAGACAGACACAGAGACAGAGACAGAGACAGAGACAGAGACAGAAACAGAGACAGAGACAGAGACAGAAACAGAGACAGAGACAGAGGCAGAGACGCAGACGGAGACAGAGGCAGAAACAGAGTCAGAGACATAGACAGGGACAGCGACAGAGTCAGAGGCAGAGACAGAGACAGAGACTGAGACAGAGACAGAGACAGAGACAGAGACAGAGACAGAGACAGAGACAGAGACAGAGACAGAGACAGAGACAGTGACAGAGACAGAGACAGAGACAGAGACAGAGACAGAGACAGAGACAGAGACAGAGACAGAGACAGAGACAGAGACCGTGGCAGAGACAGAGACAGAGACAGAGACAGAGACAGAGACAGAGACAGAGACAGAGACAGAGGCAGAGACAAAGACCGAGACGGAGACAGAGACGGAGACAGAGACAGAGACAGAGACACAGACAGAGACAGAGACAGAGACAGAGACAGAAACAGAGACAGAGACAGAAACAGAGACAGAGACGCAGACGGAGACAGAGACAGAGACATAGACAGGGACAGCGACAGAGACAGAGACAGAGACAGAGACAGAGACAGAGACAAAGACCGAGACGGAGACAGAGACGGAGACAGAGACAGAGGCACAGACAGAGACAGAGACAGAGACAGAGACAGAGACAGAGGCAGAAACAGAGACAGAGACAGAGACAGAGACAGAGACAGAGACGCAGACGGAGAGAGACAGAAACAGAGACAGAGACAGAGACAGAGACAGAGACAGAGACACAGACAGAGACAGAGACAGAGGCAGAGACAGAGCCAGGGACAGAGACGGAGACAGAGACAGAGGGAGAGGCAGAGACAGAGACAGAGACAGAGACGGAGATAGAGACAGAGACAGAGACAGAGACGGAGACAGAGGCAGAGACAGAGCCAGAGACAGAGACAGAGACAGAGACAGGGAGAGAGACAGCGACAGAGACAGAGACAGAGACAGAGACAGAGACAGAGACAGAGGCGGAGACAAAGACCGAGACGGAGACAGAGACGGAGACAGAGACAGAGACACAGACAGAGACAGAGACAGAGACAGAGACAGAGACAGAGACAGAGAGAGAGACAGAGACAGAGACAGAGACAGAGACAGAGACAGAGACAGAGACAGAGACAGTGGCAGAGGCAGAGACAGAGACAGAGCCAGGGACAGAGACGGAGACAGAGACAGAGGGAGAGACAGCGAGAGAGGCAGAGACAGAAACAGAGACAGAGACAGATACGGAGACAGAGACAGAGGCAGAGACAGGGACAGAGACAGAGACGGAGACAGAGACAGAGAAAGAGACAGAGACAGAGACAGAGACTGAGACAGAGACAGAGACAGAGACAGAGACAGAGACAGAGACAGAGACAGAGGCAGAGACAGAGGCAGAGACAGAGACAGAGACAGAGACAGAGACAGAGACAGAGACAGAGACAGAGACAGAGACAGAGGCAGAGACAGAGATAGAGACAGAGATAGAGACAGAGACAGAGACAGAGACAGAGACAGAGACAGAGACAGAGGCAGAGACAGAGACATAGACGGAGATAGAGATAGAGACAGAGACAGAGACGGAGACAGGGACGGAGACAAAGACCGAGACAGAGACAGAGACGGAGACAGAGACGGAGACAGAGACAGAGGGAGAAACAGCGACAGAGACAGAGACAGAGACAGAGACGGAGATAGAGACAGAGACAGAGACAGAGACAGAGACGGAGACAGAGGCAGAGACAGAGCCAGAGACAGAGACAGAGACAGAGACAGGGGGAGAGACAGCGACAGAGACAGGGACCGAGACAGAGACAGAGACGGTGATAGAGACGGAGATAGAGACAGAGGCAGATACAGAGACGGAGACAGTGGCAGAGACAGAGCCAGAGACAGAGACGGAGACAAAGACCGAGACGGAGACGCAGACGGAGACAGAGGCAGAAACAGAGACAGAGACATAGACAGGGACAGCGACAGAGTCAGAGGCAGAGAGAGAGACAGAGACTGAGACAGAGACAGAGACAGAGACAGAGACAGAGACAGAGACAGAGACAGAGACAGAGACAGAGACAGAGACAGAGACAGAGACAGAGACAGAGACAGAGACAGAGACAGAGACAGAGACAGAGACAGAGACAGAGACAGAGACAGAGACAGAGACAGAGACAGAGACAGAGACAGAGACAGAGACAGAGACAGAGACACAGACAGAGACAGAGACAGAGACAGAAACAGAGACAGAGACAGAAACAGAGACAGAGACGCAGACGGAGACAGAGACAGAGACATAGACAGGGACAGCGACAGAGTCAGAGGCAGAGATAGACACAGAGACAGAGACAGAGACTGAGACAGAGACAGAGACAGAGACTGAGACAGACACAGAGACAGAGACAGAGACAGAGACAGAGACAGAGACAGAGACAGAAACAGAGACAGAGACAGAGACAGAAACAGAGACAGAGACAGAGGCAGAGACGCAGACGGAGACAGAGGCAGAAACAGAGTCAGAGACATAGACAGGGACAGCGACAGAGTCAGAGGCAGAGACAGAGACAGAGACTGAGACAGAGACAGAGACAGAGACAGAGACAGAGACAGAGACAGAGACAGAGACAGAGACAGAGACAGAGACAGAGACAGAGACAGAGACAGAGACAGAGACAGAGACAGAGACCGTGGCAGAGACAGAGACAGAGACAGAGACAGAGACAGAGACAGAGACAGAGACAGAGACAGAGACAGAGACAGAGACAGAGGCGGAGACAAAGACCGAGACGGAGACAGAGACGGAGACAGAGACAGAGACACAGACAGAGACAGAGACAGAGACAGAGACAGAAATCGAGACAGAGACAGAAACAGAGACAGAGACGCCGACGGAGACAGAGACAGAGACATAGACAGGGACAGCGACAGAGACAGAGACAGAGACAGAGACAGAGACAGAGACAAAGACCGAGACGGAGACAGAGACGGAGACAGAGACAGAGACACAGACAGAGACAGAGACAGAGACACAGACAGAGGCAGAGACAGAGACAGAGACAGAGACAGAGACAGAGACAGAGACAGACACAGAGACAGAGACAGAGATAGAGACAGAGACAGAGACAGAGACAGAGACAGAGACAGAGACAGAGACAGAGGCAGAGACAGAGACATAGACGGAGATAGAGACAGAGACAGAGACAGAGACGGAGACAGGGAAGGAGACAAAGACCGAGACAGAGACAGAGACGAAGACAGAGACGGAGACAGAGACAGAGGGAGAAACAGCGACAGAGACAGAGACAGAGACAGAGACGGAGATAGAGACAGAGACAGAGACAGAGACAGAGACGGAGACAGAGGCAGAGACAGAGCCAGAGACAGAGACAGAGACAGAGACAGGGGGAGAGACAGCGACAGAGACAGGGACCGAGACAGAGACAGAGACGGTGACAGAGACGGAGATAGAGACAGAGGCAGATACAGAGACGGAGACAGTGGCAGAGACAGAGCCAGAGACAGAGACGGAGACAAAGACCGAGACGGAGACGCAGACGGAGACAGAGGCAGAGACAGAGACAGAGACAGAGACAGAGACAGAGACAGAGACAGAGACAGAGACAGAGACAGAGACAGAGACAGAGACAGAGACAGAGACAGAGACAGAGACACAGACAGAGACAGAGACAGAGACAGAGACAGAGACACAGACAGAGACAGAGACAGAGACAGAAACAGAGACAGAGACAGAAACAGAGACAGAGACGCAGACGGAGACAGAGACAGAGACATAGACAGGGACAACGACAGAGTCAGAGGCAGAGATAGACACAGAGACAGAGACAGAGACTGAGACAGAGACAGAGACAGAGACAGAGACTGAGACAGACACAGAGACAGAGACAGAGACAGAGACAGAGACAGAGACAGAAACAGAGACAGAGACAGAGACAGAAACAGAGACAGAGACAGAGGCAGAGACGCAGACGGAGACAGAGGCAGAAACAGAGTCAGAGACATAGACAGGGACAGCGACAGAGTCAGAGGCAGAGACAGAGACAGAGACTGAGACAGAGACAGAGACAGAGACAGAGACAGAGACAGAGACAGAGACAGAGACAGAGACAGAGACAGAGACAGAGACAGAGACAGAGACAGAGACAGAGACAGAGACAGAGACAGAGACAGAGACAGAGACAGAGACAGAGACAGAGACAGAGACAGAGACAGAGACAGAGACAGAGACAGAGACCGTGGCAGAGACAGAGACAGAGACAGAGACAGAGACAGAGACAGAGACAGAGACAGAGACAGAGACAGAGGCAGAGACAAAGACCGAGACGGAGACAGAGACGGAGACAGAGACAGAGACACAGACAGAGACAGAGACAGAGACAGAGACAGAGACAGAAACAGAGACAGAGACAGAAACAGAGACAGAGACGCAGACGGAGACAGAGACAGAGACATAGACAGGGACAGCGACAGAGACAGAGACAGAGACAGAGACAGAGACAGAGACAAAGACCGAGACGGAGACAGAGACGGAGACAGAGACAGAGACACAGACAGAGACAGAGACAGAGACAGAGACAGAGACAGAGACAGAGGCAGAAACAGAGACAGAGACAGAGACAGAGACAGAGACAGAGACGCAGACGGAGAGAGACAGAAACAGAGACAGAGACAGAGACAGAGACAGAGACAGAGGCAGAGACAGAGACAGAGACACAGACAGAGACAGAGACAGAGGCAGAGACAGAGCCAGGGACAGAGACGGAGACAGAGACAGAGGGAGAGGCAGAGACAGAGACAGAGACAGAGACGGAGATAGAGACAGAGACAGAGACAGAGACGGAGACAGAGACAGAGACAGAGACAGAGACAGAGACAGAGACAGAGACAGAGACAGGGAGAGAGACAGCGACAGAGACAGAGACAGAGACAGAGACAGAGACAGAGACAGAGACAGAGACAGAGACAGAGGCGGAGACAAAGACCGAGACGGAGACAGAGACGGAGACAGAGACAGAGACACAGACAGAGACAGAGACAGAGACAGAGACAGAGACAGAGACAGAGACAGAGACAGAGACAGAGACAGAGACAGAGACAGAGACAGAGACAGAGACAGAGACAGAGACAGAGACAGAGACAGAGACAGTGGCAGAGGCAGAGACAGAGACAGAGACAGAGACAGAGACAGAGACAGAGACAGAGACAGAGGCGGAGACAAAGACCGAGACGGAGACAGAGACGGAGACAGAGACAGAGACACAGACAGAGACAGAGACAGAGACAGGGAGAGAGACAGCGACAGAGACAGAGACAGAGACAGAGACAGAGACAGAGACAGAGACAGAGACAGAGACAGAGACAGAGGCGGAGACAAAGACCGAGACGGAGACAGAGACGGAGACAGAGACAGAGACACAGACAGAGACAGAGACAGAGACAGAGACAGAGACAGAGACAGAGACAGAGACAGAGACAGAGACAGAGACAGAGACAGAGACAGAGACAGAGACAGAGACAGAGACAGAGACATTGGCAGAGGCAGAGACAGAGACAGAGACAGAGACAGAGACAGAGACAGAGACAGAGACAGAGGCGGAGACAAAGACCGAGACGGAGACAGAGACGGAGACAGAGACAGAGACACAGACAGAGACAGAGACAGAGACAGAGACAGAAACAGAGACAGAGACAGAAACAGAGACAGAGACAGAAACAGAGACAGAGACGCAGACGGAGACAGAGACAGAGACATAGACAGGGACAGCGACAGAGACAGAGGCAGAGACAGAGACAGAGACAGAGACAGAGATAGAGACAGAGACAGAGACAGAGACAGAGACAGAGACAGAGACAGAGACAGAGGCAGAGACAGAGACATAGACGGAGATAGAGACAGAGACAGAGACAGAGACGGAGACAGGGAAGGAGACAAAGACCGAGACAGAGACAGAGACGGAGACAGAGACGGAGACAGAGACAGAGGGAGAAACAGCGACAGAGACAGAGACAGAGACAGAGACGGAGATAGAGACAGAGACAGAGACAGAGACAGAGACGGAGACAGAGGCAGAGACAGAGCCAGAGACAGAGACAGAGACAGAGACAGGGGGAGAGACAGCGACAGAGACAGGGACCGAGACAGAGACAGAGACGGTGACAGAGACGGAGATAGAGACAGAGGCAGATACAGAGACGGAGACAGTGGCAGAGACAGAGCCAGAGACAGAGACGGAGACAAAGACCGAGACGGAGACGCAGACGGAGACAGAGGCAGAAACAGAGACAGAGACATAGACAGGGACAGCGACAGAGTCAGAGGCAGAGACAGAGACAGAGACTGAGACAGAGACAGAGACAGAGACAGAGACAGAGACAGAGACAGAGACAGAGACAGAGACAGAGACAGAGACAGAGACAGAGACAGAGACAGAGACAGAGGCAGAGACAGAGACAGAGACAGAGACAGAGACAGAGACAGAGACAGAGACACAGACAGAGACAGAGACAGAGACAGAAACAGAGACAGAGACAGGAACAGAGACAGAGACGCAGACGGAGACAGAGACAGAGACATAGACAGGGACAGCGACAGAGTCAGAGGCAGAGATAGACACAGAGACAGAGACAGAGACTGAGACAGAGACAGAGACAGAGACTGAGACAGACACAGAGACAGAGACAGAGACAGAGACAGAAACAGAGACAGAGACAGAGACAGAAACAGAGACAGAGACAGAGGCAGAGACGCAGACGGAGACAGAGGCAGAAACAGAGTCAGAGACATAGACAGGGACAGCGACAGAGTCAGAGGCAGAGACAGAGACAGAGACTGAGACAGAGACAGAGACAGAGACAGAGACAGAGACAGAGACAGAGACAGAGACAGAGACAGAGACAGTGGCAGAGGCAGAGACAGAGACAGAGACAGGGACAGAGACAGAGACAGAGACAGAGACAGAGACAGAGACAGAGACAGAGACAGAGGCAGAGACAAAGACCGAGACGGAGACAGAGACGGAGACAGAGACAGAGACACAGACAGAGACAGAGTCAGAGACAGAGACAGAAACAGAGACAGAGACAGAAACAGAGACAGAGACGCAGACGGAGACAGAGACAGAGACATAGACAGGGACAGCGACAGAGACAGAGACAGAGACAGAGACAGAGACAGAGACAAAGACCGAGACGGAGACAGAGACGGAGACAGAGACAGAGACACAGACAGAGACAGAGACAGAGACAGAGACAGAGACAGAGACAGAGACAGAGACAGAGGCAGAAACAGAGACAGAGACAGAGACAGAGACAGAGACAGAGACGCAGACGGAGAGAGACAGAAACAGAGACAGAGGCAGAGACAGAGACAGAGACAGAGGCAGAGACAGAGACAGAGACACAGACAGAGACAGAGACAGAGGCAGAGACAGAGCCAGGGACAGAGACGGAGACAGAGACAGAGGGAGAGGCAGAGACAGAGACAGAGACAGAGACGGAGATAGAGACAGAGACAGAGACAGAGACGGAGACAGAGGCAGAGACAGAGCCAGAGACACAGACAGAGACAGAGACAGAGACAGAGACAGAGACAGAGACAGAGACAGAGACAGAGCCAGGGACAGAGACGGAGACAGAGACAGAGGGAGAGACAGAGACAGAAACAGAGACAGAGACAGAGGCAGAGACAGAGCCAGGGACAGAGACGGAGACAGAGACAGATGGAGAGACAGCGAGAGAGACAGAGACAGAAACGGAGACAGAGACAGATACGGAGACAGAGACAGAGGCAGAGACAGCGACAGAGACAGAGACAGAGACATAGACAGAAGGGCAGGAGACAAAGTCGGAGGCAGAGGGGCAGGAGACAAAGACGGAGACAAGGACGGAGACAAAGACGGACACAGAGACAGAGACGGAGACAGAGACAGAGACATAGACGGAGATAGAGACGGAGACAAAGACCGAGACAGAGACAGAGACGGAGACAGAGGCAGAGACAGAGCCAGGGACAGAGACGGAGACAGAGACAGAGGGAGAGACAGCGAGAGAGGCAGAGACAGAAACAGAGACAGAGACAGATACGGAGACAGAGACAGAGGCAGAGACAGGGACAGAGACAGAGACGGAGACAGAGACAGAGAAAGAGACAGAGACAGAGACAGAGACTGAGACAGAGACAGAGACAGAGACAGAGACAGAGACAGAGAAAGAGACAGAGGCAGAGACAGAGGCAGAGACAGAGACAGAGACAGAGACAGAGACAGAGACAGAGACAGAGACAGAGACAGAGACAGAGGCAGAGACAGAGATAGAGACAGAGATAGAGACAGAGACAGAGACAGAGACAGAGACAGAGACAGAGACAGAGACAGAGACAGAGACAGAGGCAGAGACAGAGACATAGACGGAGATAGAGACAGAGACAGAGACAGAGACGGAGACAGGGACGGAGACAAAGACCGAGACAGAGACAGAGACGGAGACAGAGGCAGAGACAGAGCCAGGGACAGAGACGGAGACAGAGACAGAGGGAGAGACAGCGAGAGAGGCAGAGACAGAAACAGAGACAGAGACAGATACGGAGACAGAGACAGAGGCAGAGACAGGGACAGAGACAGAGACGGAGACAGAGACAGAGAAAGAGACAGAGACAGAGACAGAGACTGAGACAGAGACAGAGACAGAGACAGAGACAGAGACAGAGAAAGAGACAGAGGCAGAGACAGAGGCAGAGACAGAGACAGAGACAGAGACAGAGACAGAGACAGAGACAGAGACAGAGACAGAGACAGAGGCAGAGACAGAGATAGAGACAGAGATAGAGACAGAGACAGAGACAGGGACAGAGACAGAGACAGAGACAGAGACAGAGACAGAGACAGAGGCAGAGACAGAGACATAGACGGAGATAGAGACAGAGACAGAGACAGAGACGGAGACAGGGACGGAGACAAAGACCGAGACAGAGACAGAGACGGAGACAGAGACGGAGACAGAGACAGAGGGAGAAACAGCGACAGAGACAGAGACAGAGACAGAGACGGAGATAGAGACAGAGACAGAGACAGAGACAGAGACGGAGACAGAGGCAGAGACAGAGCCAGAGACAGAGACAGAGACAGAGACAGGGGGAGAGACAGCGACAGAGACAGGGACCGAGACAGAGACAGAGACGGTGACAGAGACGGAGATAGAGACAGAGGCAGATACAGAGACGGAGACAGTGGCAGAGACAGAGCCAGAGACAGAGACGGAGACAAAGACCGAGACGGAGACGCAGACGGAGACAGAGGCAGAAACAGAGACAGAGACATAGACAGGGACAGCGACAGAGTCAGAGGCAGAGACAGAGACAGAGACTGAGACAGAGACAGAGACAGAGACAGAGACAGAGACAGAGACAGAGACAGAGACAGAGACAGAGACAGAGACAGAGACAGAGACAGAGACAGAGACAGAGACAGAGACAGAGACAGAGACAGAGACAGAGACAGAGACAGAGACAGAGACACAGACAGAGACAGAGACAGAGACAGAAACAGAGACAGAGACAGAAACAGAGACAGAGACGCAGACGGAGACAGAGACAGAGACATAGACAGGGACAGCGACAGAGTCAGAGGCAGAGATAGACACAGAGACAGAGACAGAGACTGAGACAGAGACAGAGACAGAGACTGAGACAGACACAGAGACAGAGACAGAGACAGAGACAGAGACAGAGACAGAAACAGAGACAGAGACAGAGACAGAAACAGAGACAGAGACAGAGGCAGAGACGCAGACGGAGACAGAGGCAGAAACAGAGTCAGAGACATAGACAGGGACAGCGACAGAGTCAGAGGCAGAGACAGAGACAGAGACTGAGACAGAGACAGAGACAGAGACAGAGACAGAGACAGAGACAGAGACAGAGACAGAGACAGAGACAGAGACAGAGACAGAGACAGAGACAGAGACAGAGACAGAGACAGAGACCGTGGCAGAGACAGAGACAGAGACAGAGACAGAGACAGAGACAGAGACAGAGACAGAGACAGAGACAGAGGCGGAGACAAAGACCGAGACGGAGACAGAGACGGAGACAGAGACGGAGACAGAGACAGAGACACAGACAGAGACAGAGACAGAGACAGAGACAGAGACAGAAACAGAGACAGAGACAGAAACAGAGACAGAGACGCAGACGGAGACAGAGACAGAGACATAGACAGGGACAGCGACAGAGACAGAGACAGAGACAGAGACAGAGAGAGAGACAAAGACCGAGACGGAGACAGAGACGGAGACAGAGACAGAGACACAGACAGAGACAGAGACAGAGACAGAGACAGAGACAGAGGCAGAAACAGAGACAGAGACAGAGACAGAGACAGAGACAGAGACGCAGACGGAGAGAGACAGAAACAGAGACAGAGACAGAGACAGAGACAGAGACAGAGGCAGAGACAGAGACAGAGACACAGACAGAGACAGAGACAGAGGCAGAGACAGAGCCAGGGACAGAGACGGAGACAGAGACAGAGGGAGAGGCAGAGACAGAGACATAGACAGGGACAGCGACAGAGACAGGGGGAGAGACGCCGACAGAGACAGAGACTGAGACAGAGACAGAGACAGAGACAGAGACAGAGACAGAGACAGAGACAGAGACAGAGACAGAGACGGAGACAAAGACCGAGACACAGGCAGAGACACAGACAGAGACAGAGACAGAGACAGAGACAGAGACAGAGACAGAAACAGAAACAGAGACAGAGACAGAGGCAGAAACAGAGACAGAGACAGAGACAGAGACAGAGACAGAGACAGAGACGCAGACGGAGACAGAGGCTGAAACAGAGACAGAGACATAGACAGGGACAGCGACAGAGTCAGAGGCAGAGACAGAGACAGAGACTGAGACAGAGACAGAGACAGAGACAGAGACAGAGACAGAGACAGAGACAGAGACAGAGACAGAGACAGAGACAGAGACAGAGCCAGAGACAGAGGCGGAGACAAAGACCGAGACGGAGACAGAGACGGAGACAGAGACAGAGACACAGACAGTGACAGAGACGGAGACAGAGACAGAGACAGAAACAGAGGCAGAGACAGAAACAGAGACAGAGACGCAGACGGAGACAGAGACAGAGACATAGACAGGGACAGCGACAGAGTCAGAGGCAGAGATAGACACAGAGACAGAGACAGAGACAGAGACAGAGACAGAGACAGAGACAGAGACAGAGACAGAGACAGAGACAGAGACAGAGACAGAGACAGAGACAGAGACAGAGACAGAGACAGAGACAGAGACAGAGACAGAGACAGAGACAGAGACAGAGACAGAGACAGAGACAGAGACACAGACAGGGACAGAGACAGAGACAGAGACAGAGACAGAGACAGAGACAGAGACATAGACGGAGATAGAGACAGAGACAGAGACAGAGACGGAGACAGAGACAGAGACAAAGACCGAGACAGAGACAGAGACGGAGACAGAGGCAGAGACTGAGCCAGGGACAGAGACGGAGACAGAGACAGAGGGAGAGACAGCGAGAGAGACGGAGACAGAAACGGAGACAGAGACAGATACGGAGACAGAGACAGAGACAGAGACGGAGACAGAGACAGAGACAGAGACAGAGACAGAGAAAGATACGGAGACAGAGACAGAGACAGAGACAGAGACGGAGACAGAGACAGAGACAGAGACAGAGACTGACACAGGGACAGAGACAGAGACAGAGACAGAGACAGAGACAGAGCAAGAGACAGAGACAGAGATAGAGACATAGTCAGAGACAGAGGCAGAGACAGAGACAGAGACAGAGACAGAGGCAGAGACAGAGACAGAGACAGAGACAGAGACAGAGACAGAGACAGAGACAGAGACAGAGACAGAGACGGAGACAAAGACCGAGACAGAGGCAGAGACACAGACAGAGACAGAGACAGAGACAGAAACAGAAACAGAGACAGAGACAGAGACAGAGACAGAAACAGAGCAGAGACAGAGACAGAGACAGAGACAGAGACAGAGACAGAGACAGAGACGCAGACGGATACAGAGGCAGAAACAGAGACAGAGACATAGACAGGGACAGCGACAGAGTCAGAGGCAGAGACAGAGACAGAGACTGAGACAGAGACAGAGACAGAGACAGAGACAGAGACAGAGACAGAGACAGAGACAGAGACAGAGCAAGAGACAGAGACAGAGATAGAGACATAGTCAGAGACAGAGGCAGAGACAGAGACAGAGACAGAGACAGAGGCAGAGACAGAGACAGAGACAGAGACAGAGACAGAGACAGAGACAGAGACAGAGACAGAGACAGAGACGGAGACAAAGACCGAGACAGAGGCAGAGACACAGACAGAGACAGAGACAGAGACAGAAACAGAAACAGAGACAGAGACAGAGACAGAGACAGAAACAGAGCAGAGACAGAGACAGAGACAGAGACAGAGACAGAGACAGAGACAGAGACGCAGACGGATACAGAGGCAGAAACAGAGACAGAGACATAGACAGGGACAGCGACAGAGTCAGAGGCAGAGACAGAGACAGAGACTGAGACAGAGACAGAGACAGAGACAGAGACAGAGACAGAGACAGAGACAGAGACAGAGACAGAGACAGAGACAGAGACAGAGGCGGAGACAAAGACCGAGACGGAGACAGAGACGGAGACAGAGACAGAGACACAGACAGAGACAGAGACAGAGACAGAGACAGAGACAGAGACAGAGACAGAGATAGAGACAGAGACAGAGACAGAGACAGAGACAGAGACAGAGACAGAGACAGAGGCGGAGACAAAGACCGAGACGGAGACAGAGACGGAGACAGAGACAGAGACAGAGACAGAGACAGAGACGGAGATAGAGACAGAGACAGAGACAGAGACAGAGACAGAGACAGAGACAGAGACAGAGACAGAGACAGTGGCAGAGACAGAGACAGAGACAGAGACAGAGACAGAGACAGAGACAGAGACAGAGACAGAGACAGAGGCGGAGACAAAGACCGAGACGGAGAAAGAGACGGAGACAGAGACAGAGACACAGACAGAGACAGAGACAGAGACAGAGACAGAAACAGAGACAGAGACGCAGACGGAGACAGAGACAGAGACATAGACAGGGACAGCGACAGAGACAGAGGCAGAGACAGAGACAGAGGCAGAGACAGAGGCGGAGACAAAGACCGAGACGGAGACAGAGACGGAGACAGAGACAGAGACACAGACAGAGACAGAGACAGAGACAGAGACAGAGACAGAGACAGAGACAGAGACAGAGACAGAGACAGAGACAGAGACAGAGACAGAGACAGAGACAGAGACAGAGACAGAGACAGAGACAGAGACAGAGACAGAGACAGAGACAGAGACAGAGACAGAGACAGAGACAGAGACAGAGACAGAGACAGAGACAGAGACAGAGACAGAGACAGAGACAGAGACAGAGACAGAGACAGAGACAGAGACAGAGACAGAGACAGAGACAGAGACAGAGACAGAGGCGGAGACAAAGACCGAGACGGAGACAGAGACGGAGGCAGAGACAGAGACACAGACAGAGACAGAGACAGAGACAGAGACAGAGACAGAAACAGAGACAGAGACAGAAACAGAGACAGAGACGCAGACGGAGACAGAGACAGAGACATAGACAGGGACAGCGACAGAGACAGAGACAGAGACAGAGACAGAGACAGAGACAGAGGCGGAGACAAAGACCGAGACGGAGACAGAGACGGAGACAGAGACAGAGACACAGACAGAGACAGAGACAGAGACAGAGACAGAGACAGAGACAGAGACAGAGACAGAGACAGAGACAGAGACAGAGACAGAGACAGAGACAGAGACAGAGACAGAGACAGAGACAGAGACAGAGACAGAGACAGAGACAGTGGCAGAGACAGAGACAGAGACAGAGACAGAGACAGAGACAGAGACAGAGGCGGAGACAAAGACCGAGACGGAGACAGAGACGGAGACAGAGACAGAGACACAGACAGAGACAGAGACAGAGACAGAGACAGAGACAGAGACAGAAACAGAGACAGAGACAGAAACAGAGACAGAGACGCAGACGGAGACAGAGACAGAGACATAGACAGGGACAGCGACAGAGACAGAGACAGAGACAGAGACAGAGACAGAGACAGAGGCGGAGACAAAGACCGAGACGGAGACAGAGACGGAGACAGAGACAGAGACACAGACAGAGACAGAGACAGAGACAGAGAGAGAGACAGAGACAGAGACAGAGACAGAGACAGAGACAGAGACAGAGACAGAGACAGAGACAGAGACAGAGACAGAGACAGAGACAGAGACAGAGACAGAGACAGAGACACAGACAGAGACAGAGACAGAGACAGAAACAGAGACAGAGACAGAAACAGAGACAGAGACGCAGACGGAGACAGAGACAGAGACATAGACAGGGACAGCGACAGAGACAGGGGGAGAGACAGCGACAGAGACAGAGACTGAGACAGAGACAGAGACAGAGACAGAGACAGAGACAGAGACAGAGACAGAGACAGAGACGGAGACAAAGACCCAGACAGAGGCAGAGACACAGACAGAGACAGAGACAGAGACAGAGACAGAGACAGAGACAGAGACAGAAACAGAAACAGAGACAGAGACAGAGGCAGAAACAGAGACAGAGACAGAGACAGAGACAGAGACAGAGACGCAGACGGAGACAGAGGCAGAAACAGAGACAGAGACATAGACAGGGACAGCGACAGAGTCAGAGGCAGAGACAGAGACAGAGACTGAGACAGAGACAGAGACAGAGACAGAGACAGAGACAGAGACAGAGACAGAGACAGAGACAGAGACAGAGACAGAGACAGAGGCAGTGGCAGAGACAGAGACAGAGACAGAGACAGAGACAGAGACAGAGACAGAGACAGAGACAGAGGCGGAGACAAAGACCGAGACGGAGACAGAGACGGAGACAGAGACAGAGACACAGACAGAGACAGAGACTGAGACAGAGACAGAGACAGAGACAGAAACAGAGACAGAGACAGAAACAGAGACAGAGACGCAGACGGAGACAGAGACAGAGACATAGACAGGGACAGCGACAGAGACAGAGACAGAGACAGAGACAGAGACACAGACAGAGACAGAGACTGAGACAGAGACAGAGACAGAAACAGAGACAGAGACAGAAACAGAGACAGAGGCAGAAACAGAGACAGAGACAGAGACAGAGACAGAGACAGAGACGCAGACGGAGACAGAGGCAGAAACAGAGACAGAGACATAGACTGAGACAGAGACAGAGGCAGAGATAGACACAGAGACAGAGACAGAGACTGAGACAGAGACAGAGACAGAGACAGAGGCAGTGGCAGAGACAGCGACAGAGTCAGAGGCAGAGACAGAGACAGAGACTGAGACAGAGACAGAGACAGAGACAGAGACAGAGACAGAGACAGAGACAGAGACAGAGACAGAGACAGAGACAGAGACAGAGACAGTGGCAGAGACAGAGACAGAGACAGAGACAGAGACAGAGACAGAGACAGAGACAGAGACAGAGACAGAGACAGAGACAGAGACAGAGACAGAGACAGAGACAGAGGCGGAGACAGAGGCGGAGACAAAGACCGAGACGGAGACAGAGACGGAGACAGAGACAGAGACACAGACAGAGACAGAGACTGAGACAGAGACAGAGACAGAGACTGAGACAGAGACAGAGACAGAGACAGAGACAGAGACAGAGACAGAGACAGAGACAGAGACAGAGACAGAGACAGAGACAGAGACAGAGACAGAGACACAGACAGAGACAGAGACAGAGACAGAAACAGAGACAGAGACAGAAACAGAGACAGAGACGCAGACGGAGACAGAGACAGAGACATAGACAGGGACAGCGACAGAGACAGAGACAGAGACAGAGACAGAGACAGAGACAGAGACAGAGACAGAGACAGGGACAGAGACAGAGACAGAGACAGAGACAGAGACTGAGACACAGACAGAGACAGAGACAGAGACAGAGACAGAGACAGAGACAGAGACAGAGACAGAGACAGAGACAGAGACAGAGACAGAGACAGAGACAGAGACAGAGACAGAGACAGAGACAGAGACAGAGACAGAGACAGAGACAGAGACAGAGACAGAGACAGAGACAGAGACAGAGACAGAGACAGAGACAGAGACAGAGACAGAGACAGAGACAGAGACAGAGACAGAGACAGAGACAGAGACAGAGACAGAGACAGAGACAGAGACAGAGACAGAGGCAGAGACAGAGACAGTGGCAGAGACAGAGACAGAGACAGAGACAGAGACAGAGACATAGACGGAGATAGAGACGGAGACAAAGACCGAGACAGAGACAGAGACGGAGACAGAGGCAGAGACAGAGCCAGGGACAGGGACGGAGACAGAGACAGAGGGAGAGACAGCGAGAGAGGCAGGGACAGAAACAGAGACAGAGACAGATACGGAGACAGAGACAGAGGCAGAGACAGAGACAGAGAAAGAGACAGAGACAGAGACGGAGACAGAGACAGAGACATAGACGGAGATAGAGACAGAGACAGAGACAGGGACGGAGACAGAGACGGAGACAAAGACAGAGACAGAGACAGAGACAGAGACAGAGACAGAGACAGAGACGGAGACAGAGACAGAGACAGAGACAGAGACACAGACAGAGACAGAGACAGAGACAGAGACAGAGGCAGAGACAGAGCCAGGGACAGGGACGGAGACAGAGACAGAGGGAGAGACAGCGAGAGAGGCAGGGACAGAAACAGAGACAGAGACAGATACGGAGACAGAGACAGAGGCAGAGACAGGGACAGCGACAGAGTCAGAGGCAGAGATAGACACAGAGACAGAGACAGAGATTGAGACAGAGACAGAGACAGAGACTGAGACAGAGACAGAGACAGAGACAGAGACAGAGGCAGAGACAGAGCCAGGGACAGAGACGGAGACAGAGACAGAGACAGAGACAGAGACAGAGACAGAGGCGGAGACAAAGACCGAGACGGAGACAGAGACGGAGACAGAGACAGAGACACAGACAGAGACAGAGACAGAGACAGAGACAGAGACAGAGACAGAAACAGAGACAGAGACAGAAACAGAGACAGAGACGCAGACGGAGACAGAGACAGAGACATAGACAGGGACAGCGACAGAGACAGAGACAGAGACAGAGACAGAGACAGAGACAAAGACCGAGACGGAGACAGATACGGAGACAGAGACAGAGACACAGACAGAGACAGAGACAGAGACACAGACAGAGGCAGAGACAGAGACAGAGACAGAGACAGAGACAGAGACAGAGACAGACACAGAGACAGAGACAGAGATAGAGACAGAGACAGAGACAGAGACAGAGACAGAGACAGAGACAGAGACAGAGGCAGAGACAGAGACATAGACGGAGATAGAGACAGAGACAGAGACAGAGACGGAGACAGGGAAGGAGACAAAGACCGAGACAGAGACAGAGACGGAGACAGAGACGGAGACAGAGACAGAGGGAGAAAC
>CAMAOD020000135.1:2982500-2986757 GCA_945859595.2 Megachile willughbiella
CAGAGACAGAGACAGAGGCAGGGACAGTGGCAGAGACAGAGACAGAGACAGAGACAGAGACAGAGACAGAGACAGAGACAGAGACAGAGACAGAGACAGAGGCGGAGACAAAGACCGAGACGGAGACAGAGACGGAGACAGAGACAGAGACAGAGACACAGACAGAGACAGAGACAGAGACAGAGACAGAGACAGAGACAGAAACAGAGACAGAGACAGAAACAGAGACAGAGACGCAGACGGAGACAGAGACAGAGACATAGACAGGGACAGCGACAGAGACAGAGACAGAGACAGAGACAGAGACAGTGACATAGGCGGAGACAAAGACCGAGACGGAGTCAGAGACGGAGACAGAGACAGAGACACAGACAGAGACAGAGACAGAGACAGAGACAGAGACAGAGACAGAGACAGAGACAGAGACAGAGACAGAGACAGAGACAGAGACAGAGACAGAGACAGAGACAGAGACAGAGACAGAGACAGAGACAGAGACAAAGACCGAGACGGAGACAGAGACGGAGACAGAGACAGAGACACAGACAGAGACAGAGACAGAGACACAGACAGAGGCAGAGACAGACAGAGACAGAGACAGAGACAGAGACAGAGACAGACACAGAGACAGAGACAGAGATAGAAGACAGAGACAGAGACAGAGACAGAGACAGAGACAGAGACAGAGACAGAGGCAGAGACAGAGACAGAGACAGAGACAGAGCCAGAGACAGAGGCGGAGACAAAGACCGAGACGGAGACAGAGACGGAGACAGAGACAGAGACACAGACAGTGACAGAGACGGAGACAGAGACAGAGACAGAAACAGAGGCAGAGACAGAAACAGAGACAGAGACGCAGACGGAGACAGAGACAGAGACATAGACAGGGACAGCGACAGAGTCAGAGGCAGAGATAGACACAGAGACAGAGACAGAGACAGAGACAGAGACAGAGACAGAGACAGAGACAGAGACAGAGACAGAGACAGAGACAGAGACAGAGACAGAGACAGAGACAGAGACAGAGACAGAGACAGAGACAGAGACAGAGACAGAGACAGAGACAGAGACAGAGACAGAGACAGAGACACAGACAGGGACAGAGACAGAGACAGAGACAGAGACAGAGACAGAGACAGAGACATAGACGGAGATAGAGACAGAGACAGAGACAGAGACGGAGACAGAGACAGAGACAAAGACCGAGACAGAGACAGAGACGGAGACAGAGGCAGAGACTGAGCCAGGGACAGAGACGGAGACAGAGACAGAGGGAGAGACAGCGAGAGAGACGGAGACAGAAACGGAGACAGAGACAGATACGGAGACAGAGACAGAGACAGAGACGGAGACAGAGACAGAGACAGAGACAGAGACAGAGAAAGATACGGAGACAGAGACAGAGACAGAGACAGAGACGGAGACAGAGACAGAGTCAGAGACAGAGACAGAGACTGACACAGGGACAGAGACAGAGACAGAGACAGAGACAGAGACAGAGCAAGAGACAGAGGACAGAGATAGAGACATAGTCAGAGACAGAGGCAGAGACAGAGACAGAGACAGAGACAGAGGCAGAGACAGAGACAGAGACAGAGACAGAGACAGAGACAGAGACAGAGACAGAGACAGAGACAGAGACGGAGACAAAGACCGAGACAGAGGCAGAGACACAGACAGAGACAGAGACAGAGACAGAAACAGAAACAGAGACAGAGACAGAGACAGAGACAGAAACAGAGCAGAGACAGAGACAGAGACAGAGACAGAGACAGAGACAGAGACGCAGACGGATACAGAGGCAGAAACAGAGACAGAGACATAGACAGGGACAGCGACAGAGTCAGAGGCAGAGACAGAGACAGAGACTGAGACAGAGACAGAGACAGAGACAGAGACAGAGACAGAGACAGAGACAGAGACAGAGACAGAGACAGAGACAGAGGCGGAGACAAAGACCGAGACGGAGACAGAGACGGAGACAGAGACAGAGACACAGACAGAGACAGAGACAGAGACAGAGACAGAGACAGAGACAGAGACAGAGATAGAGACAGAGACAGAGACAGAGACAGAGACAGAGACAGAGACAGAGACAGAGGCGGAGACAAAGACCGAGACGGAGACAGAGACGGAGACAGAGACAGAGACAGAGACAGAGACAGAGACGGAGATAGAGACAGAGACAGAGACAGAGACAGAGACAGAGACAGAGACAGAGACAGAGACAGAGACAGTGGCAGAGACAGAGACAGAGACAGAGACAGAGACAGAGACAGAGACAGAGACAGAGACAGAGACAGAGACAGAGGCGGAGACAAAGACCGAGACGGAGAAAGAGACGGAGACAGAGACAGAGACACAGACAGAGACAGAGACAGAGACAGAGACAGAAACAGAGACAGAGACGCAGACGGAGACAGAGACAGAGACATAGACAGGGACAGCGACAGAGACAGAGGCAGAGACAGAGACAGAGGCAGAGACAGAGGCGGAGACAAAGACCGAGACGGAGACAGAGACGGAGACAGAGACAGAGACACAGACAGAGACAGAGACAGAGACAGAGACAGAGACAGAGACAGAGACAGAGACAGAGACAGAGACAGAGACAGAGACAGAGACAGAGACAGAGACAGAGACAGAGACAGAGACAGAGACAGAGACAGAGACAGAGACAGAGACAGAGACAGAGACAGAGACAGAGACAGAGACAGAGACAGAGACAGAGACAGAGACAGAGACAGAGACAGAGACAGAGACAGAGACAGAGACAGAGACAGAGACAGAGACAGAGACAGAGACAGAGACAGAGACAGAGACAGAGACAGAGACAGAGACAGAGGCGGAGACAAAGACCGAGACGGAGACAGAGACGGAGGCAGAGACAGAGACACAGACAGAGACAGAGACAGAGACAGAGACAGAGACAGAAACAGAGACAGAGACAGAAACAGAGACAGAGACGCAGACGGAGACAGAGACAGAGACATAGACAGGGACAGCGACAGAGACAGAGACAGAGACAGAGACAGAGACAGAGACAGAGGCGGAGACAAAGACCGAGACGGAGACAGAGACGGAGACAGAGACAGAGACACAGACAGAGACAGAGACAGAGACAGAGACAGAGACAGAGACAGAGACAGAGACAGAGACAGAGACAGAGACAGAGACAGAGACAGAGACAGAGACAGAGACAGAGACAGAGACAGAGACAGAGACAGAGACAGTGGCAGAGACAGAGACAGAGACAGAGACAGAGACAGAGACAGAGACAGAGGCGGAGACAAAGACCGAGACGGAGACAGAGACGGAGACAGAGACAGAGACACAGACAGAGACAGAGACAGAGACAGAGACAGAGACAGAGACAGAAACAGAGACAGAGACAGAAACAGAGACAGAGACGCAGACGGAGACAGAGACAGAGACATAGACAGGGACAGCGACAGAGACAGAGACAGAGACAGAGACAGAGACAGAGACAGAGGCGGAGACAAAGACCGAGACGGAGACAGAGACGGAGACAGAGACAGAGACACAGACAGAGACAGAGACAGAGACAGAGAGAGAGACAGAGACAGAGACAGAGACAGAGACAGAGACAGAGACAGAGACAGAGACAGAGACAGAGACAGAGACAGAGACAGAGACAGAGACAGAGACAGAGACACAGACAGAGACAGAGACAGAGACAGAAACAGAGACAGAGACAGAAACAGAGACAGAGACGCAGACGGAGACAGAGACAGAGACATAGACAGGGACAGCGACAGAGACAGGGGGAGAGACAGCGACAGAGACAGAGACTGAGACAGAGACAGAGACAGAGACAGAGACAGACAGAGACAGAGACAGAGACAGAGACGGAGACAAAGACCCAGACAGAGGCAGAGACACAGACAGAGACAGAGACAGAGACAGAGACAGAGACAGAGACAGAGACAGAAACAGAAACAGAGACAGAGACAGAGGCAGAAACAGAGACAGAGACAGAGACAGAGACAGAGACAGAGACGCAGACGGAGACAGAGGCAGAAACAGAGACAGAGACATAGACAGGGACAGCGACAGAGTCAGAGGCAGAGACAGAGACAGAGACTGAGACAGAGACAGAGACAGAGACAGAGACAGAGACAGAGACAGAGACAGAGACAGAGACAGAGACAGAGACAGAGACAGAGACAGAGGCAGTGGCAGAGACAGAGACAGAGACAGAGACAGAGACAGAGACAGAGACAGAGACAGAGG
>CAMAOD020000136.1:0-54061 GCA_945859595.2 Megachile willughbiella
TAAAAGTAAGAATTAATACGATGATAAAATAGGAATAAGGATAAAAATAAGAGTTATTACGATTAATAATAATAGTAGTAAGGATAAAAATAAGAGTTATTACGATAATAATAATAGTAATAAGGATAAAAGGTAAGCGTTAATACGATGACAAAATAGGAATAAGGACAAAAATAAGAGTTATTACGATAATAATAATAGAAATAAGGACGAAAATAAGAGTTATTACATAATAAGAATATGAATATGGCCGAAAATAATAGTTATAACGATAATAATAATAGTAATAAGGATAAAAGTAAGAGTTAATAGGATGATAAAATAGGAATAAAGGATGATAAAATAGGAATAAGGACAAACATAAGAGTTATTACGATAATAATAATAGTTATAAGGATAAAAATAAGAGTTATTATGATAATAATAATGGAAATAAGGCTAAAAATAAGAGTTCTTACGATAATAAAAATAGGAATAACGATAAAAATAAGAGTTATTACGATAATAATAATAGAAATAAGGATAAAAATAAGAGTTATTACATAATAAAAATAGCAATACGGCTGAAAGTAATAGTTATAATCACAATAATAATGGAAATAGGGATAAAAATAAGAGTTATTACGATAATAATAATAGTAATAAGGAAAAAAGTAAGAGTTAATACGATGATAAAATAGGAATAAGGACAAAAGTAAGAGTTACTACGATAATAATAATAGTAATAAGGATAAAAGTAAGCGTTAATACGATGACAAAATAGGAATAAGGACAAAAATAAGAGTTATCACGATAATAATAGTAGTAATAAGGAGAAAAGTAAGAGTTAATACGATGATAAAATGGGAATAAGGACAAAAATAAGAGTTATTACGATAATGATAATAGTAATAAGGTTAAAAGTAAGAGTTAATACGATAATAATAATGGAAATAAGCATACAAAAAAGAGTTATTACATAATAAAAATAGGAATATGGCTGAAAGTAATAGTTATAATCATAATAATAATAGTAATAAGGATAAAAATAAGAGTTATTACGATAATAATAATAGTAATAAGGATAAAAGTAAGAATTAATACGATGATAAAATAGGAATAAGGACGAAAATAAGAGTTATTACGATAATAAAAATAGGAATAAGGACAAAAATGAGAGTTATTACAATATTAATAATAGTTATAAGGATAAAAATAAGAGTTATTACGATAATAATAATAGATATAAGGATAAAAATAAGAGTTACTACGATAATAATAATAGAAACAAGGATAAAAATAAGAGGTATTACATAATAAAAATAGGAATATGGCTGAAAATAATAGTTATAATGATAAGAATAATAATAGAAATAAGGATAAAAATAAGAGTTGTTACGATAATAATAATAGTAATAATGATAAAAATAAGAGTAATTACATAATAAAAATAGGAATAAGGCTGGAAATAATAGTTATAATGATAATAATAATAGAAATAAGGATAAAGATAAGAGTTATTACATAATAAAAATAGGAATAAGGATAAAAATAAGAGTTATTACATAATAAAAATAGGAATAAGGCTGAAAATAATGGTTATAATGGTAATAATAATAGAAATAGGGATAAAAATAATAGTTATTACGATAATAATAATAGAAATAAGGACGAAAATAAGAGTTATTACGATAATAATAATAGAAATAAGGATAAAAATAAGAGTTATTACATAATAAAAATAGAAATAACGATAAAAATAAGAGTTATTACATAATAAAAATAGGAATATGGTTGAAAGTAATAGTTATAATCATAATAATAATAGAAATAAGCATAAAAGTAAGGGTTAATACGATGATAAAATAGGAATAAGGACAAACATAAGAGTTATTACGATAATAATAATAGAAATAAGGATAAAAATAATAGTTATTACGATAATAATAATAGAAATAAGGATAAAAATAAGCGTTATTACATAATAAAAATAGGAATATGGTTGAAAGTAATAGTTATAATGATAATAATAACAGAGATAAGAATAAAAATAAGAGTTATTACGATAATAATAATAGAAATATGGATAAACATAGGAGATATTACATAATAAAAATAGGAATATGGCTGAAAGTAATAGTTATAATGATAATAATAACAGAAATAAGCATAAAAATAAGAGTTATTACGATAATAATAATAGAAATAAGGATAAAAATAAGAGTTATTACGATAATAATAATAGTAATGAGGATAAAAGTAGGAGTTAATACGATGATAAAATAGGAATAAGGACAAAAATAAGAGTTATTACGAGAATAATAATAGTAATAAGGATAAAAATAAGAGTTATTACGATAATAATAATGGAAATAAGGATAAAAATAAGCGTTAATACATAATAAAAATAGGAATATGGCCGAAAATAATAGTTATAACGATAATAATAATAGTATTAAGGATAAAAGTAAGAGTTAATAGGATGATAAAATAGGAATAAGGACAAACATAAGAGTTATTACGATAATAATAATAGTAATAAGGATAAAAGTAAGCGTTAATACGATGACAAAATAGGAATAAGGACAAAAATAAGAGTTATTACGATAATAATAATAGTAATAAGGATAAAAGTAAGAGTTAATAGGATGATAAAATAGGAATAAGGACAAACATAACAGTTATTACGATAATAATAATAGTAATAAGGATAAAAGTAAGCGTTAATACGATGACAAAATAGGAATAAGGACAAAAATAAGAGTTATTACGATAATAATAATAGAAATAAGGACGAAAATAAGAGTTATTACATAATAAGAATATGAATATGGCCGAAAATAATAGTTATAACGATAATAATAATAGTAATAAGGATAAAAGTAAGAGTTAATAGGATGATAAAATAGGAATAAAGACAAACATAAGAGTTATTACGATAATAATAATAGTTATAAGGATAAAAATAAGAGTTATTATGATAATAATAATGGAAATAAGGCTAAAAATAAGAGTTCTTACGATAATAAAAATAGGAATAAGGATAAAAATAAGAGTTATTACATAATAAAAATAGGAATAAGGATAAAAATAAGAGTTATTACATAATAAAAATAGGAATAAGGCTGAAAATAATGGTTATAATGATAATAATAATAGAAATAAGGATAAAAATAATAGTTATTACGATAATAATAATAGAAATAAGGATAAAAATAAGAGTTATTACGATAATAATAATAGAAATAAGGATAAAAATAAGAGTTATTACATAATAAAAATAGCAATACGGCTGAAAGTAATAGTTATAATCACAATAATAATGGAAATAGGGATAAAAATAAGAGTTATTACGATAATAATAATAGTAACAAGGGTAAAAGTAAAAGTTAATACGATTATAAAATAGGAATAAGGACAAAAATAAGAGTTATTACGATAATAATAATAGTTATAAGGACAAAAATAATAGTTATTACGATAATAATAATGGAAATAAGCATACAAAAAAGAGTTATTACATAATAAAAATAGGAATATGGCTGAAAGTAATAGTTATAATCATAATAATAATAGTAATAAGGATAAAAATAAGAGTTATTACGATAATAATAATAGTAATAAGGATAAAAGTAAGAATTAATACGATGATAAAATAGGAATAAGGACAAAAATAAGAGTTATTACGATAATAATAATAGTTATAAGGATAAATATGAGAGTTTATTACATAATAAAAATAGGAATATGGCTGAAAGTAATAGTTATAATCATAATAATAATAGTAATAAGGATAAAAATAAGAGTTATTACGATAATAATAATAGAAATAAGGATAAAAATAAGAGTTATTACATAATAAAAATAGCAATACGGCTGAAAGTAATAGTTATAATCACAATAATAATGGAAATAGGGATAAAAATAAGAGTTATTACGGTAATAATAATAGTAACAAGGGTAAAAGTAAAAGTTAATACGATTATAAAATAGGAATAAGGACAAAAATAAGAGTTATTACGATAATAATAATAGTTATAAGGACAAAAATAATAGTTATTACGATAATAATAATGGAAATAAGCATACAAAAAAGAGTTATTACATAATAAAAATAGGAATATGGCTGAAAGTAATAGTTATAATCATAATAATAATAGTAATAAGGATAAAAATAAGAGTTATTACGATAATAATAATAGTAATAAGGATAAAAGTAAGAATTAATACGATGATAAAATAGGAATAAGGACGAAAATAAGAGTTATTACGATAATAAAAATAGGAATAAGGACAAAAATGAGAGTTATTACAATATTAATAATAGTTATAAGGATAAAAATAAGAGTTATTACGATAATAATAATAGATATAAGGATAAAAATAAGAGTTACTACGATAATAATAATAGAAACAAGGATAAAAAATAAGAGGTATTACATAATAAAAATAGGAATATGGCTGAAAATAATAGTTATAATGATAATAATAATAATAGAAATAAGGATAAAAATAAGAGTAGTTACGATAATAATAATAGTAATAATGATAAAAATAAGAGTTATTACATAATAAAAATAGGAATAAGGCTGAAAATAATAGTTATAATGATAATAATAATAGAAATAAGGATAAAGATAAGAGTTATTACATAATAAAAATAGGAATAAGGATAAAAATAAGAGTTATTACATAATAAAAATAGGAATAAGGCTGAAAATAATGGTTATAATGGTAATAATAATAGAAATAGGGATAAAAATAATAGTTATTACGATAATAATAATAGTTATAAGGAGAAAAGTAAGAGTTAATACGATGATAAAATGGGAATAAGGACAAAAATAAGAGTTATTACGATAATGATAATAGTAATAAGGTTAAAAGTAAGAGTTAATACGATGATAAAATAGGAATAAGGATAAAAATAAGAGTTATTACGATAATAATAATAGTTATAAGGATAAAAATGAGAGTTATTACGATAATAATAATGGAAATAAGGATAAAAATAAGAGTTTACGATAATAAAAATAGGAATATGGCTGAAAGTAATAGTTATAATCACAATAATAATAGAAATAAGGATAAAAATAAGAGTTATTACGATAATTATAATAGTTATAAGGATAAAAATAAGAGTTATTACGATGATAATAATAGTAATAAGGATAAAAATAAGAGTTATTACGATAATAATAATAGTAATGGGGATAAAAGTAAGAGTTAATACGATGATAAAATAGGAGTAAGGACAAAAATGAGAGTTATTACGATATTAATAATAGTAATAAGGATAAAAATAGGAGTTATTACGATAGTAATAATAGAAATAAGGATAAAAATAACAGTTATTACAATAATAATAATAGAAATAAGGATAAAAATAATAGTTATTACGATAATAATAATAGTAATAAGGATAAAAGTAAGCGTTAATACGATGATAAAATAGGAATAAGGACAAAAATAAGAGTTATTACGATAATAATAATAGTAATAAGGATAAAAGTAAAAGTTAATACGATGATAAAATAGGAATAAGGACAAAAATAAGAGTTATTACGATAATAATAATAGTTATAAGGATAAAAATAAGAGATATTACCATAATAATAATGGAAATAAGGATAAAAATAAGAGATATTACGATAATAAAAATAGGAATATGGCTGAAAGTAATAGTTATAATCATAATAATAATAGTAATAAGGATAAAAATAAGAGTTATTACGATAATAATAATAGTAATAGGGATAAAAGTAAGAGTTAATACGATGATAAAATAGGAATAAGGACAAAAATAAGAGTTATTACGATAATAATAATAGTTATATGGATAAAAATAAGAGTTATTACATAATAAAAATAGGAATAAGGCTGAAAATAATGGTTATAATGATAATAATAATAGAAATAAGGATAAAAATAAGAGTTATTACAATAATAATAATAGAAATAAGGATAAAAATAAGAGTTATTACATAATAAAAATAGGAATATGGCTGAAAGTAATAGTTATAATCATAATAATAATAGAAATAAGGATAAAAATAAGAGTTATTACAATAATAATAATAGAAATAAGGATAAAAATAATAGTTATTACGATAATAATAATAGTAATAAGGATAAAAGTAAGCGTTAATACGATGATAAAATAGGAATAAGGACAAAAATAAGAGTTATTACGATAATAATAATAGTAATAAGGATAGAAGTAAGAGTTAATACGATGATAAAATAGGAATAAGGACAAAAATAAGAGTTATTACGATAATAATAATAGTTATAAGGATAAAAATTAGAGTTATTACGATAATAATAATAGTAATAAGGATAAAAGTAAGAGTTAATACGAAGATAAAATAGGAATAAGGACAAAAATGAGAGTTACTACGATAATAATAATAGAAATAAGGATAAAAATAAGAGTTATTACGATAATAAAAATAGGAATAAGGATAACAATAAGAGTTATTACGATAATAATAATAGTAATAAGGATAAAAATAAGAGTTATTACGATAATAATAATAGTTATAAGGATAAAAATAAGAGTTATTACATAATAAAAATAGGAATAAGGATAAAAATAAGAGTTATTACATAATAAAAATAGGAATAAGGCTGAAAATAATGGTTATAATGGTAATAATAATAGAAATAGGGATAAAAATAATAGTTATTACGATAATAATAATAGAAATAAGGACGAAAATAAGAGTTATTACGATAATAAAAATAGGAATAAGGATAAACATAAGAGTTATTACGATAATAATAATAGAAATAAGGATAAAAACAAGAGTTATTACGATAATAATAATAGAAATAAGGACGAAAATAAGCGTTATTACATAATAAAAATAGGAATATGGTTGAAAGTAATAGTTATAATCATAATAATAATAGTTATAAGGATAAAAATAAGAGTTATTACATAATAAAAATAGCAATAAGGCTGAAAATAATGGTTATAATGATAATAATAACAGAGATAAGAATAAAAATAAGAGTTATTACGATAATAATAATAGAAATAAGGATAAAAATAAGAGTTATTACGATAATAATAATAGTAATGAGGATAAAAGTAGGAGTTAATACGATGATAAAATAGGAATAAGGACAAAAATAAGAGTTATTACGAGAATAATAATAGTAATAATGATAGAAATAAGAGTTATTACATAATAAAAATAGGAATAAGGCTGAAAATAATAGTTATAATGATAATAATAATAGAAATAAGGATAAAAATAAGAGTTATTACGATAATAATAAATTAATAAGGATAAAAGTAAGAGGTAGTACGATGATAAAATAGGAATAAGAACAAGAATAAGAGTTATTACGATAATAATAATAATTATAAGGATAAAAATAAGAGTTATTACGTTAATAATAATAGTTATAAGGATAAAAATAAGAGTTACTACGATTATAATAATAGAAATAAGGATAAAAGTAAGAGTTAATACGATGATAAAATAGGAATAAGGACAAAAATATGAGTTATTACGATAATAATAATAGTTATACGGGTAAAAATAAGAGTTATTACGATAATAATAATGGAAATAAGGATACAAAAAAGAGTTATTACATAATAAAAATAGGAATGTGGCTGAAAGAAATAGTTATAATCATAATAATAATAGTTATAAGGATAAAAATAAGAGTTATTACATAATAAAAATAGCAGTAAGGCTGAAAATAATGGTTATAATGATAATAATAATAGAAATAAGGATAAAAATAAGAGTTATTACGATAATAATAATAGTAATAAGGATAAAAGTAAAAGTTAATACGATAATAATAATAGTAATAAGGATAAAAGTAAGAGTTAATACGATGATAAAATAGGAATAAGGACAAAAATATGAGTTATTACGATAATAATAATAGTTATAAGGATAAAAATAAGAGTTATTACGATAATAATAATGGAAATAAGGAAACAAAAAAGAGTTATTACATAATAAAAATAGGAATGTGGCTGAAAGTAATAGTTATAATCATAATAATAATAGTAATAAGGATAAAAATAAGAGTTATTACGATAATAATAATAGTAATAAGGATAAAAGTAAGAATTAATACGATGATAAAATAGGAATAAGGATAAAAATAAGAGTTATTACGATAATAATAATAGTAGTAAGGATAAAAATAAGAGTTATTACGATAATAATAATAGTAATAAGGAGAAAAGTAAGAGTTAATACGATGATAAAATGGGAATAAGGACAAAAATAAGAGTTATTACGATAATGATAATAGTAATAAGGTTAAAAGTAAGAGTTAATACGATGATAAAATAGGAATAAGGATAAAAATAAGAGTTATTACGATAATAATAATAGTTATAAGGATAAAAATGAGAGTTATTACGATAATAATAATGGAAATAAGGATAAAAAATAAGAGTTTACGATAATAAAAATAGGAATATGGCTGAAAGTAATAGTTATAATCACAATAATAATAGAAATAAGGATAAAAATAAGAGTTATTACGATAATTATAATAGTTATAAGGATAAAAATAAGAGTTATTACGATAATAATAATAGTAATAAGGATAAAAATGAGAATTATTACGATAATAATAATAGTAATGGGGATAAAAGTAAGAGTTAATACGATGATAAAATAGGAGTAAGGACAAAAATGAGAGTTATTACGATAATAATAATAGTTATAAGGATAAAAATGAGAGTTATTACGATAATAATAATGGAAATAAGGATAAAAATAAGAGTTTACGATAATAAAAATGGGAATATGGCTGAAAGTAATAGTTATAATCACAATAATAATAGAAATAAGGATAAAAATAAGAGTTATTACGATAATGATAATAGTTATAAGGATAAAAATAAGAGTTATTACGATAGTAATAATAGAAATAAGGATAAAAATAACAGTTATTACAATAATAATAATAGAAATAAGGATAAAAATAATAGTTATTACGATAATAATAATAGTAATAAGGATAAAAGTAAGCGTTAATACGATGATAAAATAGGAATAAGGACAAAAATAAGAGTTATTACGATAATAATAATAGTAATAAGGATAAAAGTAAGAGTTAATACGATGATAAAATAGGAATAAGGACAAAAATAAGAATTATTACGATAATAATAATAGTTATAAGGACAAAAATAAGAGATATTACCATAATAATAATGGAAATAAGGATAAAAATAAGAGATATTACGATAATAAAAATAGGAATATGGCTGAAAGTAATAGTTATAATCATAATAATAATAGTAATAAGGATAAAAATAAGAGTTATTACGATAATAATAATAGTAATAGGGATAAAAGTAAGAGTTAATACGATGATAAAATAGGAATAAGGACAAAAATAAGAGTTATTACGATAATAATAATAGTTATATGGATAAAAATAAGAGTTATTACATAATAAAAATAGGAATAAGGCTGAAAATAGTGGTTATAATGATAATAATAATAGAAATAAGGATAAAAATAAGAGTTATTACAATAATAATAATAGAAATAAGGATAAAAATAAGAGTTATTACAATAATAATAATAGAAATAAGGATAAAAATAATAGTTATTACGATAATAATAATAGTAATAAGGATAAAAGTAAGCGTTAATACGATGATAAAATAGGAATAAGGACAAAAATAAGAGTTATTACGATAATAATAATAGTAATGAGGATAAAAGTAAGAGTTAATACGATGATAAAATAGGAATAAGGACAAAAATATGAGTTATTACGATACTAATAATAGTTATAAGGGTAAAAATAAGAGTTATTACATAATAAGAATAGGAATATGGCCGAAAATAATAGTTATAACGATAATAATAATAGTATTAAGGATAAAAGTAAGAGTTAATAGGATGATAAAATAGGAATAAGGACAAACATAAGAGTTATTACGATAATAATAATAGTAATAAGGATAAAAGTAAGCGTTAATACGATGACAAAATAGAAATAAGGACGAAAATAAGAGTTATTACGATAATAATAATAGTAATAAGGATAAAAATAAGAGTTATTACAATAATAATAATAGTTATAAGGATAAAAATAAGAGTTATTACATAATAAAAATAGGAATAAGGATAAAAATAAGAGTTATTACATAATAAAAATAGGAATAAGGCTGAAAATAATGGTTATAATGGTAATAATAATAGAAATAGGGATAAAAATAATAGTTATTACGATAATAATAATAGAAATAAGGACGAAAATAAGAGTTATTACGATAATAAAAATAGGAATAAGGATAAAAATAAGAGTTATTACGATAATAATAATAGAAATAAGGATAAAAACAAGAGTTATTACGATAATAATAATAGAAATAAGGACGAAAATAAGCGTTATTACATAATAAAAATAGGAATATGGTTGAAAGTAATAGTTATAATGATAATAATAACAGAGATAAGAATAAAAATAAGAGTTATTACGATAATAATAATAGACATATGGATAAACATAGGAGATATTACATAATAAAAATAGGAATATGGCTGAAAGTAATAGTTATAATGATAATAATAACAGAAATAAGCATAAAAATAAGAGTTATTACGATAATAATAATAGAAATAAGGATAAAAATAAGAGTTATTACGATAATAATAATAGTAATGAGGATAAAAGTAGGAGTTAATACGATGATAAAATAGGAATAAGGACAAAAATAAGAGTTATTACGAGAATAATAATAGTAATAAGGATAAAAATAAGAGTTATTACGATAATAATAATAGATATAAGGATAAAAATAAGAGTTACTACGATAATAATAATAGAAATAAGGATAAAAACAAGAGTTATTACATAATAAAAACAGGAATATGGCTGAAAATAATAGTTATAATGATAATAATAATAATAGAAATAAGGATAAAAGTAAGAGTTGTTACGATAATAATAATAGTAATAATGATAGAAATAAGAGTTATTACATAATAAAAATAGGAATAAGGCTGAAAATAATAGTTATAATGATAATAATAATAGAAATAAGGATAAAAATAAGAGTTATTACGATAATAATAAATTAATAAGGATAAAAGTAAGAGGTAGTACGATGATAAAATAGGAATAAGAACAAGAATAAGAGTTATTACGATAATAATAATAATTATAAGGATAAAAATAAGAGTTATTACGTTAATAATAATAGTTATAAGGATAAAAATAAGAGTTACTACGATTATAATAATAGAAATAAGGATAAAAGTAAGAGTTAATACGATGATAAAATAAGAATAAGGACAAAAATATGAGTTATTACGATAATAATAATGGAAATAAGGATACAAAAAAGAGTTATTACATAATAAAAATAGGAATGTGGCTGAAATTAATAGTTATAATCATAATAATAATAGATATAAGGATAAAAATAAGAGTTATTACATAATAAAAATAGCAATAAGGCTGAAAATAATGGTTATAATGATAATAATAATAGAAATAAGGATAAAAATAAGAGTTATTACGATAATAATAATAGTAATAAGGATAAAAGTAAAAGTTAATACGATAATAATAATAGTAATAAGGATAAAAGTAAGAGTTAATACGATGATAAAATAGGAATAAGGACAAAAATATGAGTTATTACGATAATAATAATAGTTATAAGGATAAAAATAAGAGTTATTACGATAATAATAATGGAAATAAGGAAACAAAAAAGAGTTATTACATAATAAAAATAGGAATGTGGCTGAAAGTAATAGTTATAATCATAATAATAATAGTAATAAGGATAAAAATAAGAGTTATTACGATAATAATAATAGTAATAAGGATAAAAGTAAGAATTAATACGATGATAAAATAGGAATAAGGACAAAAATAAGAGTTATTACGATAATAATAATAGTTATAAGGATAAAAATAAGAGTTATTACATAATAAAAATAGGAATAAGGCTGAAAATAATGGTTATAATGATAATAATAATAGTAGTAAGGATAAAAATAAGAGTTATTACGATAATAATAATAGTAATAAGGAAAAAAGTAAGAGTTAATACGATGATAAAATAGGAATAAGGACAAAAGTAAGAGTTATTACGATAATAATAATAGTAATAAGGATAAAAGTAAGCGTTAATACGATGACAAAATAGGAATAAGGACAAAAATAATGGTTATAATGATAATAATAATAGTTATAAGGATAAAAATAAGAGTTATTACGATAATAATAACAGTAATAAGGATAAAAGTAAGAATTAATACGATGATAAAATAGGAATAAGGATAAAAATAAGAGTTATTACGATAATAATAATAGTAGTAAGGATAAAAATAAGAGTTATTACGATAATAATAATAGTAATAAGGATAAAAGTAAGCGTTAATACGATGACAAAATAGGAATAAGGACAAAAATAAGAGTTATTACGATAATAATAATAGAAATAAGGACGAAAATAAGAGTTATTACATAATAAGAATATGAATATGGCCGAAAATAATAGTTATAACGATAATAATAATAGTAATAAGGATAAAAGTAAGAGTTAATAGGATGATAAAATAGGAATAAGGACAAACATAAGAGTTATTACGCTAATAATAATAGTTATAAGGATAAAAATAAGAGTTATTATGATAATAATAATGGAAATAAGGCTAAAAATAAGAGTTCTTACGATAATAAAAATAGGAATAACGATAAAAATAAGAGTTATTACATAATAAAAATAGGAATAAGGATAAAAATAAGAGTTATTACATAATAAAAATAGGAATAAGGCTGAAAATAATGGTTATAATGATAATAATAATAGAAATAAGGATAAAAATAATAGTTATTACGATAATAATAATAGAAATAAGGATAAAAATAAGAGTTATTACGATAATAATAATAGAAATAAGGATAAAAATAAGAGTTATTACATAATAAAAATAGCAATACGGCTGAAAGTAATAGTTATAATCACAATAATAATGGAAATAGGGATAAAAATAAGAGTTATTACGATAATAATAATAGTAATAAGGAAAAAAGTAAGAGTTAATACGATGATAAAATAGGAATAAGGACAAAAGTAAGAGTTACTACGATAATAATAATAGTAATAAGGATAAAAGTAAGCGTTAATACGATGACAAAATAGGAATAAGGACAAAAATAAGAGTTATCACGATAATAATAGTAGTAATAAGGAGAAAAGTAAGAGTTAATACGATGATAAAATGGGAATAAGGACAAAAATAAGAGTTATTACGATAATGATAATAGTAATAAGGTTAAAAGTAAGAGTTAATACGATGATAAAATAGGAATAAGGATAAAAATAAGAGTTATTACGATAATAATAATAGTTATAAGGATAAAAATGAGAGTTATTACGATAATAATAATGGAAATAAGGATAAAAATAAGAGTTTTACGATATTAAAAATAGGAATATGGCTGAAAGTAATAGTTATAATCACAATAATAATAGAAATAAGGATAAAAATAAGAGTTATTACGATAATAATAATAGTTATAAGGACAAAAATAATAGTTATTACGATAATAATAATGGAAATAAGCATACAAAAAAGAGTTATTACATAATAAAAATAGGAATATGGCTGAAAGTAATAGTTATAATCATAATAATAATAGTAATAAGGATAAAAATAAGAGTTATTACGATAATAATAATAGTAATAAGGATAAAAGTAAGAATTAATACGATGATAAAATAGGAATAAGGACGAAAATAAGAGTTATTACGATAATAAAAATAGGAATAAGGACAAAAATGAGAGTTATTACAATATTAATAATAGTTATAAGGATAAAAATAAGAGTTATTACGATAATAATAATAGATATAAGGATAAAAATAAGAGTTACTACGATAATAATAATAGAAACAAGGATAAAAATAAGAGGTATTACATAATAAAAATAGGAATATGGCTGAAAATAATAGTTATAATGATAAGAATAATAATAGAAATAAGGATAAAAATAAGAGTTGTTACGATAATAATAATAGTAATAATGATAAAAATAAGAGTAATTACATAATAAAAATAGGAATAAGGCTGGAAATAATAGTTATAATGATAATAATAATAGAAATAAGGATAAAGATAAGAGTTATTACATAATAAAAATAGGAATAAGGATAAAAATAAGAGTTATTACATAATAAAAATAGGAATAAGGCTGAAAATAATGGTTATAATGGTAATAATAATAGAAATAGGGATAAAAATAATAGTTATTACGATAATAATAATAGAAATAAGGACGAAAATAAGAGTTATTACGATAATAATAATAGAAATAAGGATAAAAATAAGAGTTATTACATAATAAAAATAGAAATAACGATAAAAATAAGAGTTATTACATAATAAAAATAGGAATATGGTTGAAAGTAATAGTTATAATCATAATAATAATAGAAATAAGCATAAAAGTAAGGGTTAATACGATGATAAAATAGGAATAAGGACAAACATAAGAGTTATTACGATAATAATAATAGAAATAAGGATAAAAATAATAGTTATTACGATAATAATAATAGAAATAAGGATAAAAATAAGCGTTATTACATAATAAAAATAGGAATATGGTTGAAAGTAATAGTTATAATGATAATAATAACAGAGATAAGAATAAAAATAAGAGTTATTACGATAATAATAATAGAAATATGGATAAACATAGGAGATATTACATAATAAAAATAGGAATATGGCTGAAAGTAATAGTTATAATGATAATAATAACAGAAATAAGCATAAAAATAAGAGTTATTACGATAATAATAATAGAAATAAGGATAAAAATAAGAGTTATTACGATAATAATAATAGTAATGAGGATAAAAGTAGGAGTTAATACGATGATAAAATAGGAATAAGGACAAAAATAAGAGTTATTACGAGAATAATAATAGTAATAAGGATAAAAATAAGAGTTATTACGATAATAATAATGGAAATAAGGATAAAAATAAGCGTTAATACATAATAAAAATAGGAATATGGCTGAAAGTAATAGTTATAATCATAATAATAATAGTAATAAGGATAAAAATAAGAGTTATTACGATAATAATAATAGTAATAAGGATAAAAATAGGAGTTATTACGATAATAATAATAGAAATAAGGATAAAAATAAGAGTTATTACATAATAAGAATAGGAATATGGCCGAAAATAATAGTTATAACGATAATAATAATAGTATTAAGGATAAAAGTAAGAGTTAATAGGATGATAAAATAGGAATAAGGACAAACATAAGAGTTATTACGATAATAATAATAGTAATAAGGATAAAAGTAAGCGTTAATACGATGACAAAATAGGAATAAGGACAAAAATAAGAGTTATTACGATAATAATAATAGTAATAAGGATAAAAGTAAGAGTTAATAGGATGATAAAATAGGAATAAGGACAAACATAACAGTTATTACGATAATAATAATAGTAATAAGGATAAAAGTAAGCGTTAATACGATGACAAAATAGGAATAAGGACAAAAATAAGAGTTATTACGATAATAATAATAGAAATAAGGACGAAAATAAGAGTTATTACATAATAAGAATATGAATATGGCCGAAAATAATAGTTATAACGATAATAATAATAGTAATAAGGATAAAAGTAAGAGTTAATAGGATGATAAAATAGGAATAAAGACAAACATAAGAGTTATTACGATAATAATAATAGTTATAAGGATAAAAATAAGAGTTATTATGATAATAATAATGGAAATAAGGCTAAAAATAAGAGTTCTTACGATAATAAAAATAGGAATAAGGATAAAAATAAGAGTTATTACATAATAAAAATAGGAATAAGGATAAAAATAAGAGTTATTACATAATAAAAATAGGAATAAGGCTGAAAATAATGGTTATAATGATAATAATAATAGAAATAAGGATAAAAATAATAGTTATTACGATAATAATAATAGAAATAAGGATAAAAATAAGAGTTATTACGATAATAATAATAGAAATAAGGATAAAAATGAGAGTTATTACATAATAAAAATAGCAATACGGCTGAAAGTAATAGTTATAATCACAATAATAATGGAAATAGGGATAAAAATAAGAGTTATTACGATAATAATAATAGTAACAAGGGTAAAAGTAAAAGTTAATACGATTATAAAATAGGAATAAGGACAAAAATAAGAGTTATTACGATAATAATAATAGTTATAAGGACAAAAATAATAGTTATTACGATAATAATAATGGAAATAAGCATACAAAAAAGAGTTATTACATAATAAAAATAGGAATATGGCTGAAAGTAATAGTTATAATCATAATAATAATAGTAATAAGGATAAAAATAAGAGTTATTACGATAATAATAATAGTAATAAGGATAAAAGTAAGAATTAATACGATGATAAAATAGGAATAAGGACAAAAATAAGAGTTATTACGATAATAATAATAGTTATAAGGATAAATATGAGAGTTATTACATAATAAAAATAGGAATATGGCTGAAAGTAATAGTTATAATCATAATAATAATAGTAATAAGGATAAAAATAAGAGTTATTACGATAATAATAATAGAAATAAGGATAAAAATAAGAGTTATTACATAATAAAAATAGCAATACGGCTGAAAGTAATAGTTATAATCACAATAATAATGGAAATAGGGATAAAAATAAGAGTTATTACGGTAATAATAATAGTAACAAGGGTAAAAGTAAAAGTTAATACGATTATAAAATAGGAATAAGGACAAAAATAAGAGTTATTACGATAATAATAATAGTTATAAGGACAAAAATAATAGTTATTACGATAATAATAATGGAAATAAGCATACAAAAAAGAGTTATTACATAATAAAAATAGGAATATGGCTGAAAGTAATAGTTATAATCATAATAATAATAGTAATAAGGATAAAAATAAGAGTTATTACGATAATAATAATAGTAATAAGGATAAAAGTAAGAATTAATACGATGATAAAATAGGAATAAGGACGAAAATAAGAGTTATTACGATAATAAAAATAGGAATAAGGACAAAAATGAGAGTTATTACAATATTAATAATAGTTATAAGGATAAAAATAAGAGTTATTACGATAATAATAATAGATATAAGGATAAAAATAAGAGTTACTACGATAATAATAATAGAAACAAGGATAAAAATAAGAGGTATTACATAATAAAAATAGGAATATGGCTGAAAATAATAGTTATAATGATAATAATAATAATAGAAATAAGGATAAAAATAAGAGTAGTTACGATAATAATAATAGTAATAATGATAAAAATAAGAGTTATTACATAATAAAAATAGGAATAAGGCTGAAAATAATAGTTATAATGATAATAATAATAGAAATAAGGATAAAGATAAGAGTTATTACATAATAAAAATAGGAATAAGGATAAAAATAAGAGTTATTACATAATAAAAATAGGAATAAGGCTGAAAATAATGGTTATAATGGTAATAATAATAGAAATAGGGATAAAAATAATAGTTATTACGATAATAATAATAGAAATAAGGACGAAAATAAGAGTTATTACGATAATAATAATAGAAATAAGGATAAAAATAAGAGTTATTACATAATAAAAATAGAAATAACGATAAAAATAAGAGTTATTACATAATAAAAATAGGAATATGGTTGAAAGTAATAGTTATAATCATAATAATAATAGAAATAAGCATAAAAGTAAGGGTTAATACGATGATAAAATAGGAATAAGGACAAACATAAGAGTTATTACGATAATAATAATAGAAATAAGGATAAAAATAATAGTTATTACGATAATAATAATAGAAATAAGGATAAAAATAAGCGTTATTACATAATAAAAATAGGAATATGGTTGAAAGTAATAGTTATAATGATAATAATAACAGAGATAAGAATAAAAATAAGAGTTATTACGATAATAATAATAGAAATATGGATAAACATAGGAGATATTACATAATAAAAATAGGAATATGGCTGAAAGTAATAGTTATAATGATAATAATAACAGAAATAAGCATAAAAATAAGAGTTATTACGATAATAATAATAGAAATAAGGATAAAAATAAGAGTTATTACGATAATAATAATAGTAATGAGGATAAAAGTAGGAGTTAATACGATGATAAAATAGGAATAAGGACAAAAATAAGAGTTATTACGAGAATAATAATAGTAATAAGGATAAAAATAAGAGTTATTACGATAATAATAATGGAAATAAGGATAAAAATAAGCGTTATTACATAATAAAAATAGGAATATGGCTGAAAGTAATAGTTATAATCATAATAATAATAGTAATAAGGATAAAAATAAGAGTTATTACGATAATAATAATAGTAATAAGGATAAAAATAGGAGTTATTACGATAATAATAATAGAAATAAGGATAAAAATAAGAGTTATTACATAATAAGAATAGGAATATGGCCGAAAATAATAGTTATAACGATAATAATAATAATATTAAGGATAAAAGTAAGAGTTAATAGGATGATAAAATAGGAATAAGGACAAACATAAGAGTTATTACGAGAATAATAATAGTAATAAGGATAAAAATAAGAGTTATTACGATAATAATAATAGAAATAAGGATAAAAATAAGCGTTATTACATAATAAAAATAGGAATATGGCTGAAAGTAATAGTTATAATCATAATAATAATAGTAATAAGGATAAAAATAAGAGTTATTACGATAATAATAATAGTAATAAGGATAAAAATAGGAGTTATTACGATAATAATAATAGAAATAAGGATAAAAATAAGAGTTATTACATAATAAGAATAGGAATATGGCCGAAAATAATAGTTATAACGATAATAATAATAGTATTAAGGATAAAAGTAAGAGTTAATAGGATGATAAGATAGGAATAAGGAGAAACATAAGAGTTATTACGATAATAATAATAGTAATAAGGATAAAAGTAAGCGTTAATACGATGACAAAATAGGAATAAGGACAAAAATAAGAGTTATTACGATAATAATAATAGTAATAAGGATAAAAGTAAGAGTTAATAGCATGATAAAATAGGAATAGGGACAAACATAACAGTTATTACGATAATAATAATAGTAATAAGGATAAAAGTAAGCGTTAATACGATGACAAAATAGGAATAAGGACAAAAATAAGAGTTATTACGATAATAATAATAGAAATAAGGACGAAAATAAGAGTTATTACATAATAAGAATATGAATATGGCCGAAAATAATAGTTATAACGATAATAATAATAGTAATAAGGAAAAAAGTAAGAGTTAATAGGATGATAAAATAGGAATAAAGACAAACATAAGAGTTATTACGATAATAATAATAGTTATAAGGATAAAAATAAGAGTTATTATGATAATAATAATGGAAATAAGGCTAAAAATAAGAGTTCTTACGATAATAAAAATAGGAATAAGGATAAAAATAAGAGTTATTACATAATAAAAATAGGAATAAGGATAAAAATAAGAGTTATTACATAATAAAAATAGGCATAAGGCTGAAAATAATGGTTATAATGATAATAATAATAGAAATAAGGATAAAAATAATAGTTATTACGATAATAATAATAGAAATAAGGATAAAAATAAGAGTTATTACGATAATAATAATAGAAATAAGGATAAAAATAAGAGTTATTACATAATAAAAATAGCAATACGGCTGAAAGTAATAGTTATAATCACAATAATAATGGAAATAGGGATAAAAATAAGAGTTATTACGATAATAATAATAGTAACAAGGGTAAAAGTAAAAGTTAATACGATTATAAAATAGGAATAAGGACAAAAATAAGAGTTATTACGATAATAATAATAGTTATAAGGACAAAAATAATAGTTATTACGATAATAATAATGGAAATAAGCATACAAAAAAGAGTTATTACATAATAAAAATAGGAATATGGCTGAAAGTAATAGTTATAATCATAATAATAATAGTAATAAGGATAAAAATAAGAGTTATTACGATAATAATAATAGTAATAAGGATAAAAGTAAGAATTAATACGATGATAAAATAGGAATAAGGACAAAAATAAGAGTTATTACGATAATAATAATAGTTATAAGGATAAATATGAGAGTTATTACATAATAAAAATAGGAATAAGGCTGAAAATAATGGTTATAATGATAATAATAATAGAAATAAGGATAAAAACAAGAGTTATTACGATAATAATAATAGTAATAAGGATAAAAGTAAGATTTAATACGATGATAAAATAGGAATAAGGACAAAAATAAGAGTTATTACGATAATAATAATAGTTATAAGGATAAAAATGAGAGTTATTACGATAATAATAATGGAAATAAGGATAAAAATAAGAGTTTTACGATAATAAAAATAGGAATATGGCTGAAAGTAATAGTTATAATCACAATAATAATAGAAATAAGGATAAAAATAAGAGTTATTACGATAATTATAATAGTTATAAGGATAAAAATAAGAGTTATTACGATAATAATAATAGAAATAAGGATAAAAATAAGAGTTATTACGATAATAATAATAGTTATAAGGACAAAAATAATAGTTATTACGATAATAATAATGGAAATAAGCATACAAAAAAGAGTTATTACATAATAAAAATAGGAATATGGCTGAAAGTAATAGTTATAATCATAATAATAATAGTAATAAGGATAAAAATAAGAGTTATTACGATAATAATAATAGTAATAAGGATAAAAGTAAGAATTAATACGATGACAAAATAGGAATAAGGACAAAAATAAGAGTTATTACGATAATAATAATAGTAATAAGGATAAAAGTAAGAGTTAATAGGATGATAAATTAGGAAAAAGGACAAACATAAGAGTTATTACGATAATAATAATAGTAATAAGGATAAAAGTAAGCGTTAATACGATGACAAAATAGGAATAAGGACCAAAATAAGAGTTATTACGATAATAATAATAGAAATAAGGACGAAAATAAGAGTTATTACATAATAAGAATAGGAATATGGCCGAAAATAATAGTTATAACGATATTAATAATAGTAATAAGGATAAAAGTAAGAGTTAATAGGATGATAAAATAGGAATAAGGACAAACATAAGAGTTATTACGATAATAATAATAGTTATAAGGATAAAAATAATAGTTATTACGATAATAATAATAGTAATAAGGATAAAAATAGGAGTTATTACGATAATAATAATAGAAATAAGGATAAAAATAAGAGTTATTACATAATAAGAATAGGAATATGGCCGAAAATAATAGTTATAACGATAATAATAATAGAAATAAGGATAAAAATAAGAGTTATTACGATAATAATAATAGTAATGAGGATAAAAGTAGGAGTTAATACGATGATAAAATAGGAATAAGGACAAAAATAAGAGTTATTACATAATAAAAATAGGAATATGGCCGAAAATAATAGTTATAACGATAATAATAATAGTAATAAGGATAAAAGTAAGAGTTAATAGGATGATAAAATAGGAATAAGGACAAACATAAGAGTTATTACGATAATAATAATTGTAATAAGGATAAAAGTAAGCGTTAATACGATGACAAAATAGGAATAAGGACAAAAATAAGAGTTATTACGATAATAATAATAGAAATAAGGACGAAAATAAGAGTTATTACATAATAAGAATAGGAATATGGTCGAAAATAATAGTTATAACGATAATAATAATAGTAATAAGGATAAAAGTAAGCGTTAATACGATGACAAAATAGGAATAAGGACAAAAATAAGAGTTATTACGATAATAATAATAGAAATAAGGACGAAAATAAGAGTTATTACATAATAAGAATAGGAATATGGCAGAAAATAATAGTTATAACGATAATAATAATAGTAATAAGGATAAAAGTAAGAGTTAATAGGATGATAAAATAGGAATAAGGACAAACATAAGAGTTATTACGATAATAATAATAGTAATAAGGATAAAAATAGGAGTTATTACGATAATAATAATAGAAGTAAGGATAAAAATAAGAGTTATTACATAAAAAGAATAGGAATATGGCCGAAAATAATAGTTAAAACGATAATAATAATAGAAATAAGGATAAAAATAAGAGTTATTACGATAATAATAATAGTAATGAGGATAAAAGTAGGAGTTAATACGATGATAAAATAGGAATAAGGACAAAAATAAGAGTTATTACATAATAAGAATAGGAATATGGCCGAAAATAATAGTTATAACGATAATAATAATAGTAATAAGGATAAAAGTAAGAGTTAGTAGGATGATAAAATAGGAAAAAGGACAAACATAAGAGTTATTACGATAATAATAATAGTAATAAGGATAAAAGTAAGCGTTAATACGATGACAAAATAGGAATAAGGACAAAAATAAGAGTTATTACGATAATAATAATAGAAATAAGGACGAAAATAAGAGTTATTACATAATAAGAATAGGAATATTGCCGAAAATAATAGTTATAACGATATTAATAATAGTAATAAGGATAAAAGTAAGAGTTAATAGGATGATAAAACAGGAATAAGGACAAACATAAGAGTTATTACGATAATAATAATAGTTATAAGGATAAAAATAATAGTTATTACGATAATAATAATAGTAATGAGGATAAAAGTAGGAGTTAATACGATGATAAAATAGGAATAAGGACAAAAATAAGAGTTATTACGATAATAATAATAGAAATAAGGACGAAAATAAGAGTTATTACATAATAAGAATAGGAATATGGCCGAAAATAATAGTTATAACGATATTAATAATAGTAATAAGGATAAAAGTAAGAGTTAATACGATGATAAAATAGGAATAAGGACAAAAATAAGAGTTATTACATAATAAGAATAGGAATATGGCCGAAAATAATAGTTATAACGATAACAATAATAGTAATAAGGATAAAAGTAAGAGTTAATAGGATGTTAAAATAGGAAAAAGGACAAACATAAGAGTTATTACGATAATAATAATAGTAATAAGGATAAAAGTAAGCGTTAATACGATGACAAAATAGGAATAAGGACAAAAATAAGAGTTATTACGATAATAATAATAGTAATGAGGATAAAAGTAGGAGTTAATACGATGATAAAATAGGAATAAGGACAAAAATAAGAGTTATTACATAATAAGAATAGGAATATGGCCGAAAATAATAGTTATAACGATAATAATAATAGTAATAAGGATAAAAGTAAGAGTTAATAGGATGATAAAATAGGAATAAGGACAAACATAAGAGTTATTACGATAATAATAATAGTAATAAGGATAAAAGTAAGCGTTAATACGATGACAAAATAGGAATAAGGACAAAAATAAGAGTTATTACGATAATAATAATAGTAATAAGGATAAAAATAGGAGTTATTACATAATAAGGATAGGAATATGGCTGAAAATAATAGTTATAAGGATAATAATCATAGTAATAAGGATAACAGTAAGAGTTAATAGGATGATAAAATAGGAATAAGGACAAACATAAGAGTTATTACGATAATAATAATAGTAATAAGGATAAAAATAGGAGTTATTACGATAATAATAATAGTAATGAGGATAAAAGTAGGAGTTAATACGATGATAAAATAGGAATAAGGACAAAAATAAGAGTTATTACATAATAAAAATAGGAATATGGCCGAAAATAATAGTTATAACGATAATAATAATAGTAATAAGGATAAAAGTAAGAGTTAATAGGATGATAAAATAGGAATAAGGACAAACATAAGAGTTATTACGATAATAATAATTGTAATAAGGATAAAAGTAAGCGTTAATACGATGACAAAATAGGAATAAGGACAAAAATAAGAGTTATTACGATAATAATAATAGAAATAAGGACGAAAATAAGAGTTATTACATAATAAGAATAGGAATATGGTCGAAAATAATAGTTATAACGATAATAATAATAGTAATAAGGATAAAAGTAAGCGTTAATACGATGACAAAAAAGGAATAAGGACAAAAATAAGAGTTATTACGATAATAATAATAGAAATAAGGACGAAAATAAGAGTTATTACATAATAAGAATAGGAATATGGCAGAAAATAATAGTTATAACGATAATAATAATAGTAATAAGGATAAAAGTAAGAGTTAATAGGATGATAAAATAGGAATAAGGACAAACATAAGAGTTATTACGATAATAATAATAGTAATAAGGATAAAAATAGGAGTTATTACGATAATAATAATAGAAGTAAGGATAAAAATAAGAGTTATTACATAAAAAGAATAGGAATATGGCCGAAAATAATAGTTAAAACGATAATAATAATAGAAATAAGGATAAAAATAAGAGTTATTACGATAATAATAATAGTAATGAGGATAAAAGTAGGAGTTAATACGATGATAAAATAGGAATAAGGACAAAAATAAGAGTTATTACATAATAAGAATAGGAATATGGCCGAAAATAATAGTTATAACGATAATAATAATAGTAATAAGGATAAAAGTAAGAGTTAGTAGGATGATAAAATAGGAAAAAGGACAAACATAAGAGTTATTACGATAATAATAATAGTAATAAGGATAAAAGTAAGCGTTAATACGATGACAAAATAGGAATAAGGACAAAAATAAGAGTTATTACGATAATAATAATAGAAATAAGGACGAAAATAAGAGTTATTACATAATAAGAATAGGAATATTGCCGAAAATAATAGTTATAACGATATTAATAATAGTAATAAGGATAAAAGTAAGAGTTAATAGGATGATAAAACAGGAATAAGGACAAACATAAGAGTTATTACGATAATAATAATAGTTATAAGGATAAAAATAATAGTTATTACGATAATAATAATAGTAATGGAGATAAAAGTAGGAGTTAATACGATGATAAAATAGGAATAAGGACAAAAATAAGAGTTATTACGATAATAATAATAGAAATAAGGACGAAAATAAGAGTTATTACATAATAAGAATAGGAATATGGCCGAAAATAATAGTTATAACGATATTAATAATAGTAATAAGGATAAAAGTAAGAGTTAATACGATGATAAAATAGGAATAAGGACAAAAATAAGAGTTATTACATAATAAGAATAGGAATATGGCCGAAAATAATAGTTATAACGATAACAATAATAGTAATAAGGATAAAAGTAAGAGTTAATAGGATGTTAAAATAGGAAAAAGGACAAACATAAGAGTTATTACGATAATAATAATAGTAATAAGGATAAAAGTAAGCGTTAATACGATGACAAAATAGGAATAAGGACAAAAATAAGAGTTATTACGATAATAATAATAGTAATGAGGATAAAAGTAGGAGTTAATACGATGATAAAATAGGAATAAGGACAAAAATAAGAGTTATTACATAATAAGAATAGGAATATGGCCGAAAATAATAGTTATAACGATAATAATAATAGTAATAAGGATAAAAGTAAGAGTTAATAGGATGATAAAATAGGAATAAGGACAAACATAAGAGTTATTACGATAATGATAATAGTAATAAGGATAAAAGTAAGAGTTATTACGATAATAATAATAGAAATAAGGACGAAAATAAGAGTTATTACATAATAAGAATAGGAATATGCCCGAAAATAATAGTTATAACGATATTAAAAATAGTAATAAGGATTAGAGTAAGAGTTAATAGGATGATAAAATAGGAATAAGGACAAACATAAGAGTTATTACGATAATAATAATAGTAATAAGGATAAAAATAGGAGTTATTACGATAATAATAATAGAAATAAGGATAAAAATAAGAGTTATTACATAAAAAGAATAGGAATATGGCCAAAAATAATAGTTATAACGAAAATAATAATAGAAATAAGGATAAAAATAAGAGTTATTACGATAATAATAATAGTACTGAGGATAAAAGTTGGAGTTAATACGATGAAAAAATAGGAATAAGGACAAAAATAAGAGTTATTACATAATAAGAATAGGAATATGGCCGAAAATAATAGTTATAACGATAATAATAATAGTAATAAGGATAACAGTAAGAGTTAATAGGATGATAAAATAGGAATAAGGACAAACATAAGAGTTATTACGATAATAATAATAGTAATAAGGATAAAAGTAAGCGTTAATACGATGACAAAATAGGAATAAGGACAAAAATAAGAGTTATTACGATAATAATAATAGAAATAAGGACGAAAATAAGAGTTATTACATAATAAGAATAGGAATATGGCTGATAATAATAGTTATAACGATATTAATAATAGTAATAAGGATAAAAGTAAGAGTTAATAGGATGATAAAATAGGAATAAGGACAAACATAAGAGTTATTACGATAATAATAATAGTTATAAGGATAAAAATAATAGTTATTACGATAATAATAATAGTAATAAGGATAAAAATAGGAGCTATTACGATAATAATAATAGAAATAAGGATAAAAATAAGAGTTATTACATAATAAGAATAGGAATATGGTCGAAAATAATAGTTATAACGATAATAATCATAGTAATAAGGATAAAAGTAAGAGTTAATAGGATGATAAAATAGGAATAAGGACAAACATAAGAGTTATTACATAATAAGAATAGGAATATGGCCGAAAATAATAGTTATAACGATAACAATAATAGTAATAAGGATAAAAGTAAGAGTTAATAGGATGATAAAATAGGAAAAAGGACAAACATAAGAGTTATTACGATAATAATAATAGTAATAAGGATAAAAGTAAGCGTTAATACGATGACAAAATAGGAATAAGGACAAAAATAAGAGTTATTACGATAATAATAATAGTAATGAGGATAAAAGTAGGAGTTAATACGATGATAATAATAGAAGTAAGGATAAAAATAAGAGTTATTACATAAAAAGAATAGGAATATGGCCGAAAATAATAGTTATAACGATAATAATAATAGAAATAAGGATAAAAATAAGAGTTATTACGATAATAATAATAGTAATGAGGATAAAAGTAGGAGTTAATACGATGATAAAATAGGAATAAGGACAAAAATAAGAGTTATTACGATAATAATAATAGAAATAAGGACGAAAATAAGAGTTATTACATAATAAGAATAGGAATATGCCCGAAAATAATAGTTATAACGATATTAAAAATAGTAATAAGGATTAGAGTAAGAGTTAATAGGATGATAAAATAGGAATAAGGACAAACATAAGAGTTATTACGATAATAATAATAGAAATAAGGACGAAAATAAGAGTTATTACATAATAAGAATAGGAATATGGCTGATAATAATAGTTATAACGATATTAATAATAGTAATAAGGATAAAAGTAAGAGTTAATAGGATGATAAAATAGGAATAAGGACAAACATAAGAGTTATTACGATAATAATAATAGTTATAAGGATAAAAATAATAGTTATTACGATAATAATAATAGTAATAAGGATAAAAATAGGAGCTATTACGATAATAATAATAGAAATAAGGATAAAAATAAGAGTTATTACATAATAAGAATAGGAATATGGTCGAAAATAATAGTTATAACGATAATAATCATAGTAATAAGGATAAAAGTAAGAGTTAATAGGATGATAAAATAGGAATAAGGACAAACATAAGAGTTATTACATAATAAGAATAGGAATATGGCCGAAAATAATAGTTATAACGATAACAATAATAGTAATAAGGATAAAAGTAAGAGTTAATAGGATGATAAAATAGGAAAAAGGACAAACATAAGAGTTATTACGATAATAATAATAGTAATAAGGATAAAAGTAAGCGTTAATACGATGACAAAATAGGAATAAGGACAAAAATAAGAGTTATTACGATAATAATAATAGTAATGAGGATAAAAGTAGGAGTTAATACGATGATAAAATAGGAATAAGGACAAAAATAAGAGTTATTACATAATAAGAATAGGAATATGGCCGAAATAATAGTTATAACGATAATAATAATAGTAATAAGGATAAAAGTAAGAGTTAATAGGATGATAAAATAGGAATAAGGACAAACATAAGAGTTATTACGATAATGATAATAGTAATAAGGATAAAAGTAAGCGTTAATACGATGACAAAATAGGAATAAGGACAAAAATAAGAGTTATTACGATAATAATAATAGTAATAAGGATAAAAATAGGAGTTATTACGATAATAATAATAGAAGTAAGGATAAAAATAAGAGTTATTACATAAAAAGAATAGGAATATGGCCGAAAATAATAGTTATAACGATAATAATAATAGAAATAAGGATAAAAATAAGAGTTATTACGATAATAATAATAGTAATGAGGATAAAAGTAGGAGTTAATACGATGATAAAATAGGAATAAGGACAAAAATAAGAGTTATTACGATAATAATAATAGAAATAAGGACGAAAATAAGAGTTATTACATAATAAGAATAGGAATATGCCCGAAAATAATAGTTATAACGATATTAAAAATAGTAATAAGGATTAGAGTAAGAGTTAATAGGATGATAAAATAGGAATAAGGACAAACATAAGAGTTATTACGATAATAATAATAGTAATAAGGATAAAAATAGGAGTTATTACGATAATAATAATAGAAATAAGGATAAAAATAAGAGTTATTACATAAAAAGAATAGGAATATGGCCAAAAATAATAGTTATAACGAAAATAATAATAGAAATAAGGATAAAAATAAGAGTTATTACGATAATAATAATAGTACTGAGGATAAAAGTTGGAGTTAATACGATGAAAAAATAGGAATAAGGACAAAAATAAGAGTTATTACATAATAAGAATAGGAATATGGCCGAAAATAATAGTTATAACGATAATAATAATAGTAATAAGGATAAAAGTAAGAGTTAATAGGATGATAAAATAGGAAAAAGGACAAACATAAGAGTTATTACGATAATAATAATAGTAATAAGGATAAAAGTAAGCGTTAATACGATGACAAAATAGGAATAAGGACAAAAATAAGAGTTATTACGATAATAATAATAGAAATAAGGACGAAAATAAGAGTTATTACATAATAAGAATAGGAATATGGCTGATAATAATAGTTATAACGATATTAATAATAGTAATAAGGATAAAAGTAAGAGTTAATAGGATGATAAAATAGGAATAAGGACAAACATAAGAGTTATTACGATAATAATAATAGTTATAAGGATAAAAATAATAGTTATTACGATAATAATAATAGTAATAAGGATAAAAATAGGAGCTATTACGATAATAATAATAGAAATAAGGATAAAAATAAGAGTTATTACATAATAAGAATAGGAATATGGTCGAAAATAATAGTTATAACGATAATAATCATAGTAATAAGGATAAAAGTAAGAGTTAATAGGATGATAAAATAGGAATAAGGACAAACATAAGAGTTATTACATAATAAGAATAGGAATATGGCCGAAAATAATAGTTATAACGATAACAATAATAGTAATAAGGATAAAAGTAAGAGTTAATAGGATGATAAAATAGGAAAAAGGACAAACATAAGAGTTATTACGATAATAATAATAGTAATAAGGATAAAAGTAAGCGTTAATACGATGACAAAATAGGAATAAGGACAAAAATAAGAGTTATTACGATAATAATAATAGTAATGAGGATAAAAGTAGGAGTTAATACGATGATAATAATAGAAGTAAGGATAAAAATAAGAGTTATTACATAAAAAGAATAGGAATATGGCCGAAAATAATAGTTATAACGATAATAATAATAGAAATAAGGATAAAAATAAGAGTTATTACGATAATAATAATAGTAATGAGGATAAAAGTAGGAGTTAATACGATGATAAAATAGGAATAAGGACAAAAATAAGAGTTATTACGATAATAATAATAGAAATAAGGACGAAAATAAGAGTTATTACATAATAAGAATAGGAATATGCCCGAAAATAATAGTTATAACGATATTAAAAATAGTAATAAGGATTAGAGTAAGAGTTAATAGGATGATAAAATAGGAATAAGGACAAACATAAGAGTTATTACGATAATAATAATAGAAATAAGGACGAAAATAAGAGTTATTACATAATAAGAATAGGAATATGGCTGATAATAATAGTTATAACGATATTAATAATAGTAATAAGGATAAAAGTAAGAGTTAATAGGATGATAAAATAGGAATAAGGACAAACATAAGAGTTATTACGATAATAATAATAGTTATAAGGATAAAAATAATAGTTATTACGATAATAATAATAGTAATAAGGATAAAAATAGGAGCTATTACGATAATAATAATAGAAATAAGGATAAAAATAAGAGTTATTACATAATAAGAATAGGAATATGGTCGAAAATAATAGTTATAACGATAATAATCATAGTAATAAGGATAAAAGTAAGAGTTAATAGGATGATAAAATAGGAATAAGGACAAACATAAGAGTTATTACATAATAAGAATAGGAATATGGCCGAAAATAATAGTTATAACGATAACAATAATAGTAATAAGGATAAAAGTAAGAGTTAATAGGATGATAAAATAGGAAAAAGGACAAACATAAGAGTTATTACGATAATAATAATAGTAATAAGGATAAAAGTAAGCGTTAATACGATGACAAAATAGGAATAAGGACAAAAATAAGAGTTATTACGATAATAATAATAGTAATGAGGATAAAAGTAGGAGTTAATACGATGATAAAATAGGAATAAGGACAAAAATAAGAGTTATTACATAATAAGAATAGGAATATGGCCGAAATAATAGTTATAACGATAATAATAATAGTAATAAGGATAAAAGTAAGAGTTAATAGGATGATAAAATAGGTATAAGGACAAACATAAGAGTTATTACGATAATAATAATAGTAATAAGGATAAAAGTAAGCGTTAATACGATGACAAAATAGGAATAAGGACAAAAATAAGAGTTATTACGATAATAATAATAGTAATAAGGATAAAAATAGGAGTTATTACATAATAAGGATAGGTATATGGCTGAAAATAATAGTTATAAGGATAATAATCATAGTAATAAGGATAAAAGTAAGAGTTAATAGGATGATAAAATAGGAATAAGGACAAACATAAGAGTTATTACGATAATGATAATAGTAATAAGGATAAAAGTAAGCGTTAATACGATGACAAAATAGGAATAAGGACAAAAATAAGAGTTATTACGATAATAATAATAGTAATAAGGATAAAAATAGGAGTTATTACGATAATAATAATAGAAGTAAGGATAAAAATAAGAGTTATTACATAAAAAGAATAGGAATATGGCCGAAAATAATAGTTATAACGATAATAATAATAGAAATAAGGATAAAAATAAGAGTTATTACGATAATAATAATAGTAATGAGGATAAAAGTAGGAGTTAATACGATGATAAAATAGGAATAAGGACAAAAATAAGGGTTATTACATAATAAGAATAGGAATATGGCCGAAAATAATAGTTATAACGATAATAATAATAGTAATAAGGATAAAAGTAAGAGTTAATAGGATGATAAAATAGGAATAAGGACAAACATAAGAGTTATTACGATAATAATAATAGTAATAAGGATAAAAGTAAGCGTTAATACGATGACAAAATAGGAATAAGGACAAAAATAAGAGTTAGTACGATAATAATAATAGAAATAAGGACGAAAATAAGAGTTATTACATAATAAGAATAGGAATATGGCCGATAATAATAGTTATAACGATATTAATAATAGTAATAAGGATAAAAGTAAGAGTTAATAGGATGATAAAATAGGAATAAGGACAAACATAAGAGTTATTACGATAATAATAATAGTTATAATGATAAAAATAATAGTTATTACGATAATAATAATAGTAATAAGGATAAAAATAGGAGTTATTACGATAATAATAATAGAAATAAGGATAAAAATAAGAGTTATTACATAATAAGAATAGGAATATGGCCGAAAATAACAGTTATAACGATAATAATAATAGAAATAAGGATAAAAATAAGAGTTATTACGATAATAATAATAGTAATGAGGATAAAAGTAGGAGTTAATACGATGATAAAATAGGAATAAGGACAAAAATAAGAGTTATTACATAATAAGAATAGGAATATGGCCGAAAATAATAGTTATAACGATAATAATAATAGTAATAAGGATAAAAGTAAGAGTTAATAGGATGATAAAATAGGAATAAGGACAAACATAAGAGTTATTACGATAATAATAATAGTAATAAGGACAAAAATAGGAGTTATTACATAATAAGGATAGGAATATGGCTGAAAATAATAGTTATAGCGATAATAATCATAGTAATAAGGATAAAAGTAAGAGTTAATAGCATGATAAATTAGGAATAAGGACAAACATAAGAGTTATTACGATAATAATAATAGTAATAAGGATAAAAATAGGAGTTATTACGATAATAATAATAGAAATAAGGATAAAAATAAGAGTTATTACATAAAAAGAATAGGAATATGGCCGAAAATAATAGTTATAACGATAATAATAATAGAAATAAGGATAAAAATAAGAGTTATTACGATAATAATAATAGTAATGAGGATAAAAGTAGGAGTTAATACGATGATAAAATAGGAATAAGGACAAAAATAAGAGTTATTACATAATAAGAATAGGAATATGGCCGAAAATAATAGTTATAACGATAACAATAATAGTAATAAGGATAAAAGTAAGAGTTAATAGGATGATAAAATAGGAAAAAGCACAAACATAAGAGTTATTACGATAATAATAATAGTAATAAGGATAAAAGTAAGCGTTAATACGATGACAAAATAGGAATAAGGACAAAAATAAGAGTTATTACGATATTAATAATAGTAATGAGGATAAAAGTAGGAGTTAATACGATGATAAAATAGGAATAAGGACAAAAATAAGAGTTATTACGTAATAAGAATAGGAATATGGCCGAAAATAATAGTTATAACGATAATAATAATAGTAATAAGGATAAAAGTAAGAGTTAATAGGATGATAAAATAGGTATAAGGACAAACATAAGAGTTATTACGATAATAATAATAGTAATAAGGATAAAAGTAAGCGTTAATACGATGACAAAATAGGAATAAGGACAAAAATAAGAGTTATTACGATAATAATAATAGTAATAAGGATAAAAATAGGAGTTATTACATAATAAGGATAGGAATATGGCTGAAAATAATAGTTATAAGGATAATAATCATAGTAATAAGGATAAAAGTAAGAGTTAATAGGATGATAAAATAGGAATAAGGACAAACATAAGAGTTATTACGATAATAATAATAGTAATAAGGACAAAAATAAGAGTTATTACGATAATAATAATAGAAATAAGGATAAAAATAAGAGTTATTACATAAGAAGAATAGGAATATGGCCGAAAATAATAGTTATAACGAAAATAATAATAGAAATAAGGATAAAAATAAGCGTTAATACGATGACAAAATAGGAATAAGGACAAAAATAAGAGTTATTACGATAATAATAATAGTAATAAGGATAAAAATAGGAGTTATTACGATAATAATAATAGAAGTAAGGATAAAAATAAGAGTTATTACATAAAAAGATTAGGAATATGGCCGAAAATAATAGTTATAACGATAATAATAATAGAAATAAGGATAAAAATAAGAGTTATTACGATAATAATAATAGTAATGAGGATAAAAGTAGGAGTTAATACGATGATAAAATAGGAATAAGGACAAAAATAAGGGTTATTACATAATAAGAATAGGAATATGGCCGAAAATAATAGTTATAACGATAATAATAATAGTAATAAGGATAAAAGTAAGAGTTAATAGGATGATAAAATAGGAATAAGGACAAACATAAGAGTTATTACGATAATAATAATAGTAATAAGGATAAAAGTAAGCGTTAATACGATGACAAAATAGGAATAAGGACAAAAATAAGAGTTATTACGATAATAATAATAGAAATAAGGACGAAAATAAGAGTTATTACATAATAAGAATAGGAATATGGCAGAAAATAAGAGTTATTACGATAATAATAATAGTAATGAGGATAAAAGTAGGAGTTAATACGATGATAAAATAGGAATAAGGACAAAAATAAGAGTTATTACATAATAAGAATAGGAATATGGCCGAAAATAATAGTTATAACGATAATAATAATAGTAATAAGGATAAAAGTAAGAGTTAATAGGATGATAAAATAGGTATAAGGACAAACATAAGAGTTATTACGATAATAATAATAGTAATAAGGATAAAAGTAAGCGTTAATACGATGACAAAATAGGAATAAGGACAAAAATAAGAGTTATTACGATAATAATAATAGTAATAACGATAAAAATAGGAGTTATTACATAATAAGGATAGGAATATGGCTGAAAATAATAGTTATAAGGATAATAATCATAGTAATAAGGATAAAAGTAAGAGTTAATAGGATGATAAAATAGGAATAAGGACAAACATAAGAGTTATTACGATAATAATAATAGTAATAAGGACAAAAATAAGAGTTATTACGATAATAATAATAGAAATAAGGATAAAAATAAGAGTTATTACATAAAAAGAATAGGAATATGGCCGAAAATAATAGTTATAACGATAATAATAATAGAAATAAGGATAAAAATAAGAGTTATTACGATAATAATAATAGTAATGAGGATAAAAGTAGGAGTTAATACGATGATAAAATAGGAATAAGGACAAAAATAAGGGTTATTACATAATAAGAATAGGAATATGGCCGAAAATAATAGTTATAACGATAATAATAATAGTAATAAGGATAAAAGTAAGAGTTAATAGGATGATAAAATAGGAATAAGGACAAACATAAGAGTTATTACGATAATAATAATAGTAATAAGGATAAAAGTAAGCGTTAATACGATGACAAAATAGGAATAAGGACAAAAATAAGAGTTATTACGATAATAATAATAGAAATAAGGACGAAAATAAGAGTTATTACATAATAAGAAGAGGAATATGGCCGATAATAATAGTTATAACGATATTAATAATAGTAATAAGGATAAAAGTAAGAGTTAATAGGATGATAAAATAGGAATAAGGACAAACATAAGAGTTATTACGATAATAATAATAGTTATAATGATAAAAATAATAGTTATTACGATAATAATAATAGTAATAAGGATAAAAATAGGAGTTATTACGATAATAATAATAGAAATAAGGATAAAAATAAGAGTTATTACATAATAAGAATAGGAATATGGCCGAAAATAACAGTTATAACGATAATAATAATAGAAATAAGGATAAAAATAAGAGTTATTACGATAATAATAATAGTAATGAGGATAAAAGTAGGAGTTAATACGATGATAAAATAGGAATAAGGACAAAAATAAGAGTTATTACATAATAAGAATAGGAATATGGCCGAAAATAATAGTTATAACGATAATAATAATAGTAATAAGGATAAAAGTAAGAGTTAATAGGATGATAAAATAGGAATAAGGACAAACATAAGAGTTATTACGATAATAATAATAGTAATAAGGATAAAAGTAAGCGTTAATACGATGACAAAATAGGAATAAGGACAAAAATAAGAGTTATTACGATAATAATAATAGAAATAAGGACGAAAATAAGAGTTATTACATAATAAGAATAGGAATATGGTCGAAAATAATAGTTATAACGATAATAATAATAGTAATAAGGATAAAAGTAAGAGTTAATAGGATGATAAAATAGGAATAAGGACAAACATAAGAGTTATTACGATAATAATAATAGTAATAAGGACAAAAATAGGAGTTATTACATAATAAGGATAGGAATATGGCTGAAAATAATAGTTATAGCGATAATAATCATAGTAATAAGGATAAAAGTAAGAGTTAATAGCATGATAAATTAGGAATAAGGACAAACATAAGAGTTATTACGATAATAATAATAGTAATAAGGATAAAAATAGGAGTTATTACGATAATAATAATAGAAATAAGGATAAAAATAAGAGTTATTACATAAAAAGAATAGGAATATGGCCGAAAATAATAGTTATAACGATAATAATAATAGAAATAAGGATAAAAATAAGAGTTATTACGATAATAATAATAGTAATGAGGATAAAAGTAGGAGTTAATACGATGATAAAATAGGAATAAGGACAAAAATAAGAGTTATTACATAATAAGAATAGGAATATGGCCGAAAATAATAGTTATAACGATAACAATAATAGTAATAAGGATAAAAGTAAGAGTTAATAGGATGATAAAATAGGAAAAAGCACAAACATAAGAGTTATTACGATAATAATAATAGTAATAAGGATAAAAGTAAGCGTTAATACGATGACAAAATAGGAATAAGGACAAAAATAAGAGTTATTACGATATTAATAATAGTAATGAGGATAAAAGTAGGAGTTAATACGATGATAAAATAGGAATAAGGACAAAAATAAGAGTTATTACGTAATAAGAATAGGAATATGGCCGAAAATAATAGTTATAACGATAATAATAATAGTAATAAGGATAAAAGTAAGAGTTAATAGGATGATAAAATAGGTATAAGGACAAACATAAGAGTTATTACGATAATAATAATAGTAATAAGGATAAAAGTAAGCGTTAATACGATGACAAAATAGGAATAAGGACAAAAATAAGAGTTATTACGATAATAATAATAGTAATAAGGATAAAAATAGGAGTTATTACATAATAAGGATAGGAATATGGCTGAAAATAATAGTTATAAGGATAATAATCATAGTAATAAGGATAAAAGTAAGAGTTAATAGGATGATAAAATAGGAATAAGGACAAACATAAGAGTTATTACGATAATAATAATAGTAATAAGGACAAAAATAAGAGTTATTACGATAATAATAATAGAAATAAGGATAAAAATAAGAGTTATTACATAAGAAGAATAGGAATATGGCCGAAAATAATAGTTATAACGAAAATAATAATAGAAATAAGGATAAAAATAAGCGTTAATACGATGACAAAATAGGAATAAGGACAAAAATAAGAGTTATTACGATAATAATAATAGTAATAAGGATAAAAATAGGAGTTATTACGATAATAATAATAGAAGTAAGGATAAAAATAAGAGTTATTACATAAAAAGAATAGGAATATGGCCGAAAATAATAGTTATAACGATAATAATAATAGAAATAAGGATAAAAATAAGAGTTATTACGATAATAATAATAGTAATGAGGATAAAAGTAGGAGTTAATACGATGATAAAATAGGAATAAGGACAAAAATAAGGGTTATTACATAATAAGAATAGGAATATGGCCGAAAATAATAGTTATAACGATAATAATAATAGTAATAAGGATAAAAGTAAGAGTTAATAGGATGATAAAATAGGAATAAGGACAAACATAAGAGTTATTACGATAATAATAATAGTAATAAGGATAAAAGTAAGCGTTAATACGATGACAAAATAGGAATAAGGACAAAAATAAGAGTTATTACGATAATAATAATAGAAATAAGGACGAAAATAAGAGTTATTACATAATAAGAATAGGAATATGGCAGAAAATAAGAGTTATTACGATAATAATAATAGTAATGAGGATAAAAGTAGGAGTTAATACGATGATAAAATAGGAATAAGGACAAAAATAAGAGTTATTACATAATAAGAATAGGAATATGGCCGAAAATAATAGTTATAACGATAATAATAATAGTAATAAGGATAAAAGTAAGAGTTAATAGGATGATAAAATAGGTATAAGGACAAACATAAGAGTTATTACGATAATAATAATAGTAATAAGGATAAAAGTAAGCGTTAATACGATGACAAAATAGGAATAAGGACAAAAATAAGAGTTATTACGATAATAATAATAGTAATAAGGATAAAAATAGGAGTTATTACATAATAAGGATAGGAATATGGCTGAAAATAATAGTTATAAGGATAATAATCATAGTAATAAGGATAAAAGTAAGAGTTAATAGGATGATAAAATAGGAATAAGGACAAACATAAGAGTTATTACGATAATAATAATAGTAATAAGGACAAAAATAAGAGTTATTACGATAATAATAATAGAAATAAGGATAAAAATAAGAGTTATTACATAAAAAGAATAGGAATATGGCCGAAAATAATAGTTATAACGATAAGAATAATAGTAATAAGGATAAAAGTAAGAGTTAATAGGATGATAAAATAGGAATAAGGACAAACATAAGAGTTATTACGATAATAATAATAGTAATAAGGACAAAAATAGGAGTTATTACATAATAAGGATAGGAATATGGCTGAAAATAATAGTTATAGCGATAATAATCATAGTAATAAGGATAAAAGTAAGAGTTAATAGCATGATAAATTAGGAATAAGGACAAACATAAGAGTTATTACGATAATAATAATAGTAATAAGGATAAAAATAGGAGTTATTACGATAATAATAATAGAAATAAGGATAAAAATAAGAGTTATTACATAAAAAGAATAGGAATATGGCCGAAAATAATAGTTATAACGATAATAATAATAGAAATAAGGATAAAAATAAGAGTTATTACGATAATAATAATAGTAATGAGGATAAAAGTAGGAGTTAATACGATGATAAAATAGGAATAAGGACAAAAATAAGAGTTATTACATAATAAGAATAGGAATATGGCCGAAAATAATAGTTATAACGATAACAATAATAGTAATAAGGATAAAAGTAAGAGTTAATAGGATGATAAAATAGGAAAAAGCACAAACATAAGAGTTATTACGATAATAATAATAGTAATAAGGATAAAAGTAAGCGTTAATACGATGACAAAATAGGAATAAGGACAAAAATAAGAGTTATTACGATATTAATAATAGTAATGAGGATAAAAGTAGGAGTTAATACGATGATAAAATAGGAATAAGGACAAAAATAAGAGTTATTACGTAATAAGAATAGGAATATGGCCGAAAATAATAGTTATAACGATAATAATAATAGTAATAAGGATAAAAGTAAGAGTTAATAGGATGATAAAATAGGTATAAGGACAAACATAAGAGTTATTACGATAATAATAATAGTAATAAGGATAAAAGTAAGCGTTAATACGATGACAAAATAGGAATAAGGACAAAAATAAGAGTTATTACGATAATAATAATAGTAATAAGGATAAAAATAGGAGTTATTACATAATAAGGATAGGAATATGGCTGAAAATAATAGTTATAAGGATAATAATCATAGTAATAAGGATAAAAGTAAGAGTTAATAGGATGATAAAATAGGAATAAGGACAAACATAAGAGTTATTACGATAATAATAATAGTAATAAGGACAAAAATAAGAGTTATTACGATAATAATAATAGAAATAAGGATAAAAATAAGAGTTATTACATAAGAAGAATAGGAATATGGCCGAAAATAATAGTTATAACGAAAATAATAATAGAAATAAGGATAAAAATAAGCGTTAATACGATGACAAAATAGGAATAAGGACAAAAATAAGAGTTATTACGATAATAATAATAGTAATAAGGATAAAAATAGGAGTTATTACGATAATAATAATAGAAGTAAGGATAAAAATAAGAGTTATTACATAAAAAGAATAGGAATATGGCCGAAAATAATAGTTATAACGATAATAATAATAGAAATAAGGATAAAAATAAGAGTTATTACGATAATAATAATAGTAATGAGGATAAAAGTAGGAGTTAATGCGATGATAAAATAGGAATAAGGACAAAAATAAGGGTTATTACATAATAAGAATAGGAATATGGCCGAAAATAATAGTTATAACGATAATAATAATAGTAATAAGGATAAAAGTAAGAGTTAATAGGATGATAAAATAGGAATAAGGACAAACATAAGAGTTATTACGATAATAATAATAGTAATAAGGATAAAAGTAAGCGTTAATACGATGACAAAATAGGAATAAGGACAAAAATAAGAGTTATTACGATAATAATAATAGAAATAAGGACGAAAATAAGAGTTATTACATAATAAGAATAGGAATATGGCAGAAAATAAGAGTTATTACGATAATAATAATAGTAATGAGGATAAAAGTAGGAGTTAATACGATGATAAAATAGGAATAAGGACAAAAATAAGAGTTATTACATAATAAGAATAGGAATATGGCCGAAAATAATAGTTATAACGATAATAATAATAGTAATAAGGATAAAAGTAAGAGTTAATAGGATGATAAAATAGGTATAAGGACAAACATAAGAGTTATTACGATAATAATAATAGTAATAAGGATAAAAGTAAGCGTTAATACGATGACAAAATAGGAATAAGGACAAAAATAAGAGTTATTACGATAATAATAATAGTAATAAGGATAAAAATAGGAGTTATTACATAATAAGGATAGGAATATGGCTGAAAATAATAGTTATAAGGATAATAATCATAGTAATAAGGATAAAAGTAAGAGTTAATAGGATGATAAAATAGGAATAAGGACAAACATAAGAGTTATTACGATAATAATAATAGTAATAAGGACAAAAATAAGAGTTATTACGATAATAATAATAGAAATAAGGATAAAAATAAGAGTTATTACATAAAAAGAATAGGAATATGGCCGAAAATAATAGTTATAACGATAAGAATAATAGTAATAAGGATAAAAGTAAGAGTTAATAGGATGATAAAATAGGAATAAGGACAAACATAAGAGTTATTACGATAATAATAATAGTAATAAGGACAAAAATAGGAGTTATTACATAATAAGGATAGGAATATGGCTGAAAATAATAGTTATAGCGATAATAATCATAGTAATAAGGATAAAAGTAAGAGTTAATAGCATGATAAATTAGGAATAAGGACAAACATAAGAGTTATTACGATAATAATAATAGTAATAAGGATAAAAATAGGAGTTATTACGATAATAATAATAGAAATAAGGATAAAAATAAGAGTTATTACATAAAAAGAATAGGAATATGGCCGAAAATAATAGTTATAACGATAATAATAATAGAAATAAGGATAAAAATAAGAGTTATTACGATAATAATAATAGTAATGAGGATAAAAGTAGGAGTTAATACGATGATAAAATAGGAATAAGGACAAAAATAAGAGTTATTACATAATAAGAATAGGAATATGGCCGAAAATAATAGTTATAACGATAACAATAATAGTAATAAGGATAAAAGTAAGAGTTAATAGGATGATAAAATAGGAAAAAGCACAAACATAAGAGTTATTACGATAATAATAATAGTAATAAGGATAAAAGTAAGCGTTAATACGATGACAAAATAGGAATAAGGACAAAAATAAGAGTTATTACGATATTAATAATAGTAATGAGGATAAAAGTAGGAGTTAATACGATGATAAAATAGGAATAAGGACAAAAATAAGAGTTATTACGTAATAAGAATAGGAATATGGCCGAAAATAATAGTTATAACGATAATAATAATAGTAATAAGGATAAAAGTAAGAGTTAATAGGATGATAAAATAGGTATAAGGACAAACATAAGAGTTATTACGATAATAATAATAGTAATAAGGATAAAAGTAAGCGTTAATACGATGACAAAATAGGAATAAGGACAAAAATAAGAGTTATTACGATAATAATAATAGTAATAAGGATAAAAATAGGAGTTATTACATAATAAGGATAGGAATATGGCTGAAAATAATAGTTATAAGGATAATAATCATAGTAATAAGGATAAAAGTAAGAGTTAATAGGATGATAAAATAGGAATAAGGACAAACATAAGAGTTATTACGATAATAATAATAGTAATAAGGACAAAAATAAGAGTTATTACGATAATAATAATAGAAATAAGGATAAAAATAAGAGTTATTACATAAGAAGAATAGGAATATGGCCGAAAATAATAGTTATAACGAAAATAATAATAGAAATAAGGATAAAAATAAGAGTTATTACGATAATAATAATAGTAATGCGGATAAAAGTAGGAGTTAATACGATGATAAAATAGGAATAAGGACAAAAATAAGAGTTATTACATAATAAGAATAGGAATATGGCCGAAAATAATAGTTATAACGATAATAATAATAGTAATAAGGATAAAAGTAAGAGTTAATAGGATGATAAAATAGGAATAAGGACAAACATAAGAGTTATTACGATAATAATAATAGTAATAAGGATAAAAGTAAGCGTTAATACGATGACAAAATAGGAATAAGGACAAAAATAAGAGTTATTACGATAATAATAATAGTAATAAGGATAAAAATAGGAGTTATTACGATAATAATAATAGAAGTAAGGATAAAAATAAGAGTTATTACATAAGAAGAATAGGAATATGGCCGAAAATAATAGTTATAACGATAATAATAATAGAAATAAGGATAAAAATAAGAGTTATTACGATAATAATAATAGTAATGAGGATAAAAGTAGGAGTTAATACGATGATAAAATAGGAATAAGGACAAAAATAAGGGTTATTACATAATAAGAATAGGAATATGGCCGAAAATAATAGTTATAACGATAATAATAATAGTAATAAGGATAAAAGTAAGAGTTAATAGGATGATAAAATAGGAATAAGGACAAACATAAGAGTTATTACGATAATAATAATAGTAATAAGGATAAAAGTAAGCGTTAATACGATGACAAAATAGGAATAAGGACAAAAATAAGAGTTATTACGATAATAATAATAGAAATAAGGACGAAAATAAGAGTTATTACATAATAAGAATAGGAATATGGCAGAAAATAAGAGTTATTACGATAATAATAATAGTAATGAGGATAAAAGTAGGAGTTAATACGATGATAAAATAGGAATAAGGACAAAAATAAGAGTTATTACATAATAAGAATAGGAATATGGCCGAAAATAATAGTTATAACGATAATAATAATAGTAATAAGGATAAAAGTAAGAGTTAATAGGATGATAAAATAGGTATAAGGACAAACATAAGAGTTATTACGATAATAATAATAGTAATAAGGATAAAAGTAAGCGTTAATACGATGACAAAATAGGAATAAGGACAAAAATAAGAGTTATTACGATAATAATAATAGTAATAAGGATAAAAATAGGAGTTATTACATAATAAGGATAGGAATATGGCTGAAAATAATAGTTATAAGGATAATAATCATAGTAATAAGGATAAAAGTAAGAGTTAATAGGATGATAAAATAGGAATAAGGACAAACATAAGAGTTATTACGATAATAATAATAGTAATAAGGACAAAAATAAGAGTTATTACGATAATAATAATAGAAATAAGGATAAAAATAAGAGTTATTACATAAAAAGAATAGGAATATGGCCGAAAATAATAGTTATAACGATAAGAATAATAGTAATAAGGATAAAAGTAAGAGTTAATAGGATGATAAAATAGGAATAAGGACAAACATAAGAGTTATTACGATAATAATAATAGTAATAAGGACAAAAATAGGAGTTATTACATAATAAGGATAGGAATATGGCTGAAAATAATAGTTATAGCGATAATAATCATAGTAATAAGGATAAAAGTAAGAGTTAATAGCATGATAAATTAGGAATAAGGACAAACATAAGAGTTATTACGATAATAATAATAGTAATAAGGATAAAAATAGGAGTTATTACGATAATAATAATAGAAATAAGGATAAAAATAAGAGTTATTACATAAAAAGAATAGGAATATGGCCGAAAATAATAGTTATAACGATAATAATAATAGAAATAAGGATAAAAATAAGAGTTATTACGATAATAATAATAGTAATGAGGATAAAAGTAGGAGTTAATACGATGATAAAATAGGAATAAGGACAAAAATAAGAGTTATTACATAATAAGAATAGGAATATGGCCGAAAATAATAGTTATAACGATAACAATAATAGTAATAAGGATAAAAGTAAGAGTTAATAGGATGATAAAATAGGAAAAAGCACAAACATAAGAGTTATTACGATAATAATAATAGTAATAAGGATAAAAGTAAGCGTTAATACGATGACAAAATAGGAATAAGGACAAAAATAAGAGTTATTACGATATTAATAATAGTAATGAGGATAAAAGTAGGAGTTAATACGATGATAAAATAGGAATAAGGACAAAAATAAGAGTTATTACGTAATAAGAATAGGAATATGGCCGAAAATAATAGTTATAACGATAATAATAATAGTAATAAGGATAAAAGTAAGAGTTAATAGGATGATAAAATAGGTATAAGGACAAACATAAGAGTTATTACGATAATAATAATAGTAATAAGGATAAAAGTAAGCGTTAATACGATGACAAAATAGGAATAAGGACAAAAATAAGAGTTATTACGATAATAATAATAGTAATAAGGATAAAAATAGGAGTTATTACATAATAAGGATAGGAATATGGCTGAAAATAATAGTTATAAGGATAATAATCATAGTAATAAGGATAAAAGTAAGAGTTAATAGGATGATAAAATAGGAATAAGGACAAACATAAGAGTTATTACGATAATAATAATAGTAATAAGGACAAAAATAAGAGTTATTACGATAATAATAATAGAAATAAGGATAAAAATAAGAGTTATTACATAAGAAGAATAGGAATATGGCCGAAAATAATAGTTATAACGAAAATAATAATAGAAATAAGGATAAAAATAAGAGTTATTACGATAATAATAATAGTAATGCGGATAAAAGTAGGAGTTAATACGATGATAAAATAGGAATAAGGACAAAAATAAGAGTTATTACATAATAAGAATAGGAATATGGCCGAAAATAATAGTTATAACGATAATAATAATAGTAATAAGGATAAAAGTAAGAGTTAATAGGATGATAAAATAGGAATAAGGACAAACATAAGAGTTATTACGATAATAATAATAGTAATAAGGATAAAAGTAAGCGTTAATACGATGACAAAATAGGAATAAGGACAAAAATAAGAGTTATTACGATAATAATAATAGTAATAAGGATAAAAATAGGAGTTATTACGATAATAATAATAGAAGTAAGGATAAAAATAAGAGTTATTACATAAGAAGAATAGGAATATGGCCGAAAATAATAGTTATAACGATAATAATAATAGAAATAAGGATAAAAATAAGAGTTATTACGATAATAATAATAGTAATGAGGATAAAAGTAGGAGTTAATACGATGATAAAATAGGAATAAGGACAAAAATAAGGGTTATTACATAATAAGAATAGGAATATGGCCGAAAATAATAGTTATAACGATAATAATAATAGTAATAAGGATAAAAGTAAGAGTTAATAGGATGATAAAATAGGAATAAGGACAAACATAAGAGTTATTACGATAATAATAATAGTAATAAGGATAAAAGTAAGCGTTAATACGATGACAAAATAGGAATAAGGACAAAAATAAGAGTTATTACGATAATAATAATAGAAATAAGGACGAAAATAAGAGTTATTACATAATAAGAATAGGAATATGGCCGATAATAATAGTTATAACGATATTAATAATAGTAATAAGGATAAAAGTAAGAGTTAATAGGATGATAAAATAGGAATAAGGACAAACATAAGAGTTATTACGATAATAATAATAGTTATAATGATAAAAATAATAGTTATTACGATAATAATAATAGTAATAAGGATAAAAATAGGAGTTATTACGATAATAATAATAGAAATAAGGATAAAAATAAGAGTTATTACATAATAAGAATAGGAATATGGCCGAAAATAATAGTTATAACGATAATAATAATAGAAATAAGGATAAAAATAAGAGTTATTACGATAATAATAATAGTAATGAGGATAAAAGTAGGAGTTAATACGATGATGAAATAGGAATAAGGACAAAAATAAGAGTTATTACATAATAAGAATAGGAATATGGCCGAAAATAATAGTTATAACGATAATAATAATAGTAATAAGGATAAAAGTAAGAGTTAATAGGATGATAAAATAGGAATAAGGACAAACATAGGAGTTATTACGATAATAATAATAGTAATAAGGATAAAAGTAAGCGTTAATACGATGACAAAATAGGAATAAGGACAAAAATAAGAGTTATTACGATAATAATAATAGAAATAAGGACGAAAATAAGAGTTATTACATAATAAGGATAGGAATATGGCTGAAAATAATAGTTATAGCGATAATAATCATAGTAATAAGGATAAAAGTAAGAGTTAATAGGATGATAAATTAGGAATAAGGACAAACATAAGAGTTATTACGATAATAATAATAGTAATAAGGATAAAAATAGGAGTTATTACGATAATAATAATAGAAATAAGGATAAAAATAAGAGTTATTACATAAAAAGAATAGGAATATGGCCGAAAATAATAGTTATAACGATAATAATAATAGAAATAAGGATAAAAATAAGAGTTATTACGATAATAATAATAGTAATGAGGATAAAAGTAGGAGTTAATACGATGATAAAATAGGAATAAGGACAAAAATAAGAGTTATTACATAATAAGAATAGGAATATGGCCGAAAATAATAGTTATAACGATAACAATAATAGTAATAAGGATAAAAGTAAGAGTTAATAGGATGATAAAATAGGAAAAAGGACAAACATAAGAGTTATTACGATAATAATAATAGTAATAAGGATAAAAGTAAGCGTTAATACGATGACAAAATAGGAATAAGGACAAAAATAAGAGTTATTACGATAATAATAATAGTAATGAGGATAAAAGTAGGAGTTAATACGATGATAAAATAGGAATAAGGACAAAAATAAGAGTTATTACATAATAAGAATAGGAATATGGCCGAAAATAATAGTTATAACGATAATAATAATAGTAATAAGGATAAAAGTAAGAGTTAATAGGATGATAAAATAGGTATAAGGACAAACATAAGAGTTATTACGATAATAATAATAGTAATAAGGATAAAAGTAAGCGTTAATACGATGACAAAATAGGAATAAGGACAAAAATAAGAGTTATTACGATAATAATAATAGTAATAAGGATAAAAATAGGAGTTATTACGATAATAATAATAGAAGTAAGGATAAAAATAAGAGTTATTACATAAGAAGAATAGGAATATGGCCGAAAATAATAGTTATAACGATAATAATAATAGAAATAAGGATAAAAATAAGAGTTATTACGATAATAATAATAGTAATGAGGATAAAAGTAGGAGTTAATACGATGATAAAATAGGAATAAGGACAAAAATAAGGGTTATTACATAATAAGAATAGGAATATGGCCGAAAATAATAGTTATAACGATAATAATAATAGTAATAAGGATAAAAGTAAGAGTTAATAGGATGATAAAATAGGAATAAGGACAAACATAAGAGTTATTACGATAATAGTAATAGTAATAAGGATAAAAGTAAGCGTTAATACGATGACAAAATAGGAATAAGGACAAAAATAAGAGTTATTACGATAATAATAATAGAAATAAGGACGAAAATAAGAGTTATTACATAATAAGAATAGGAATATGGCCGATAATAATAGTTATAACGATATTAATAATAGTAATAAGGATAAAAGTAAGAGTTAATAGGATGATAAAATAGGAATAAGGACAAACATAAGAGTTATTACGATAATAATAATAGTTATAATGATAAAAATAATAGTTATTACGATAATAATAATAGTAATAAGGATAAAAATAGGAGTTATTACGATAATAATAATAGAAATAAGGATAAAAATAAGAGTTATTACATAATAAGAATAGGAATATGGCCGAAAATAATAGTTATAACGATAATAATAATAGAAATAAGGATAAAAATAAGAGTTATTACGATAATAATAATAGTAATGAGGATAAAAGTAGGAGTTAATACGATGATGAAATAGGAATAAGGACAAAAATAAGAGTTATTACATAATAAGAATAGGAATATGGCCGAAAATAATAGTTATAACGATAATAATAATAGTAATAAGGATAAAAGTAAGAGTTAATAGGATGATAAAATAGGAATAAGGACAAACATAGGAGTTATTACGATAATAATAATAGTAATAAGGATAAAAGTAAGCGTTAATACGATGACAAAATAGGAATAAGGACAAAAATAAGAGTTATTACGATAATAATAATAGAAATAAGGACGAAAATAAGAGTTATTACATAATAAGGATAGGAATATGGCTGAAAATAATAGTTATAGCGATAATAATCATAGTAATAAGGATAAAAGTAAGAGTTAATAGGATGATAAATTAGGAATAAGGACAAACATAAGAGTTATTACGATAATAATAATAGTAATAAGGATAAAAATAGGAGTTATTACGATAATAATAATAGAAATAAGGATAAAAATAAGAGTTATTACATAAAAAGAATAGGAATATGGCCGAAAATAATAGTTATAACGATAATAATAATAGAAATAAGGATAAAAATAAGAGTTATTACGATAATAATAATAGTAATGAGGATAAAAGTAGGAGTTAATACGATGATAAAATAGGAATAAGGACAAAAATAAGAGTTATTACATAATAAGAATAGGAATATGGCCGAAAATAATAGTTATAACGATAACAATAATAGTAATAAGGATAAAAGTAAGAGTTAATAGGATGATAAAATAGGAAAAAGGACAAACATAAGAGTTATTACGATAATAATAATAGTAATAAGGATAAAAGTAAGCGTTAATACGATGACAAAATAGGAATAAGGACAAAAATAAGAGTTATTACGATAATAATAATAGTAATGAGGATAAAAGTAGGAGTTAATACGATGATAAAATAGGAATAAGGACAAAAATAAGAGTTATTACATAATAAGAATAGGAATATGGCCGAAAATAATAGTTATAACGATAATAATAATAGTAATAAGGATAAAAGTAAGAGTTAATAGGATGATAAAATAGGTATAAGGACAAACATAAGAGTTATTACGATAATAATAATAGTAATAAGGATAAAAGTAAGCGTTAATACGATGACAAAATAGGAATAAGGACAAAAATAAGAGTTATTACGATAATAATAATAGTAATAAGGATAAAAATAGGAGTTATTACGATAATAATAATAGAAGTAAGGATAAAAATAAGAGTTATTACATAAGAAGAATAGGAATATGGCCGAAAATAATAGTTATAACGATAATAATAATAGAAATAAGGATAAAAATAAGAGTTATTACGATAATAATAATAGTAATGAGGATAAAAGTAGGAGTTAATACGATGATAAAATAGGAATAAGGACAAAAATAAGGGTTATTACATAATAAGAATAGGAATATGGCCGAAAATAATAGTTATAACGATAATAATAATAGTAATAAGGATAAAAGTAAGAGTTAATAGGATGATAAAATAGGAATAAGGACAAACATAAGAGTTATTACGATAATAATAATAGTAATAAGGATAAAAGTAAGCGTTAATACGATGACAAAATAGGAATAAGGACAAAAATAAGAGTTATTACGATAATAATAATAGAAATAAGGACGAAAATAAGAGTTATTACATAATAAGAATAGGAATATGGCCGATAATAATAGTTATAACGATATTAATAATAGTAATAAGGATAAAAGTAAGAGTTAATAGGATGATAAAATAGGAATAAGGACAAACATAAGAGTTATTACGATAATAATAATAGTTATAATGATAAAAATAATAGTTATTACGATAATAATAATAGTAATAAGGATAAAAATAGGAGTTATTACGATAATAATAATAGAAATAAGGATAAAAATAAGAGTTATTACATAATAAGAATAGGAATATGGCCGAAAATAATAGTTATAACGATAATAATAATAGAAATAAGGATAAAAATAAGAGTTATTACGATAATAATAATAGTAATGAGGATAAAAGTAGGAGTTAATACGATGATGAAATAGGAATAAGGACAAAAATAAGAGTTATTACATAATAAGAATAGGAATATGGCCGAAAATAATAGTTATAACGATAATAATAATAGTAATAAGGATAAAAGTAAGAGTTAATAGGATGATAAAATAGGAATAAGGACAAACATAGGAGTTATTACGATAATAATAATAGTAATAAGGATAAAAGTAAGCGTTAATACGATGACAAAATAGGAATAAGGACAAAAATAAGAGTTATTACGATAATAATAATAGAAATAAGGACGAAAATAAGAGTTATTACATAATAAGGATAGGAATATGGCTGAAAATAATAGTTATAGCGATAATAATCATAGTAATAAGGATAAAAGTAAGAGTTAATAGGATGATAAATTAGGAATAAGGACAAACATAAGAGTTATTACGATAATAATAATAGTAATAAGGATAAAAATAGGAGTTATTACGATAATAATAATAGAAATAAGGATAAAAATAAGAGTTATTACATAAAAAGAATAGGAATATGGCCGAAAATAATAGTTATAACGATAATAATAATAGAAATAAGGATAAAAATAAGAGTTATTACGATAATAATAATAGTAATGAGGATAAAAGTAGGAGTTAATACGATGATAAAATAGGAATAAGGACAAAAATAAGAGTTATTACATAATAAGAATAGGAATATGGCCGAAAATAATAGTTATAACGATAACAATAATAGTAATAAGGATAAAAGTAAGAGTTAATAGGATGATAAAATAGGAAAAAGGACAAACATAAGAGTTATTACGATAATAATAATAGTAATAAGGATAAAAGTAAGCGTTAATACGATGACAAAATAGGAATAAGGACAAAAATAAGAGTTATTACGATAATAATAATAGTAATGAGGATAAAAGTAGGAGTTAATACGATGATAAAATAGGAATAAGGACAAAAATAAGAGTTATTACATAATAAGAATAGGAATATGGCCGAAAATAATAGTTATAACGATAATAATAATAGTAATAAGGATAAAAGTAAGAGTTAATAGGATGATAAAATAGGTATAAGGACAAACATAAGAGTTATTACGATAATAATAATAGTAATAAGGATAAAAGTAAGCGTTAATACGATGACAAAATAGGAATAAGGACAAAAATAAGAGTTATTACGATAATAATAATAGTAATAAGGATAAAAATAGGAGTTATTACATAATAAGAATAGGAATATGGCTGAAAATAATAGTTATAAGGATAATAATCATAGTAATAAGGATAAAAGTAAGAGTTAATAGGATGATAAAATAGGAATAAGGACAAACATAAGAGTTATTACGATAATAATAATAGTAATAAGGATAAAAGTAAGCGTTAATACGATGACAAAATAGGAATAAGGACAAAAATAAGAGTTATTACGATAATAATAATAGAAATAAGGACGAAAATAAGAGTTATTACATAATAAGAATAGGAATATGGCAGAAAATAATAGTTATTACGATAATAATAATAGTAATAAGGATAAAAGTAAGAGTTAATAGGATGATAAAATAGGAATAAGGACAAACATAAGAGTTATTACGATAATAATAATAGTAATAAGGATAAAAATAGGAGTTATTACGATAATAATAATAGAAGTAAGGATAAAAATAAGAGTTATTACATAAAAAGAATAGGAATGTGGCCGAAAATAATAGTTATAACGATAATAATAATAGAAATAAGGATAAAAATAAGAGTTATTACGATAATAATAATAGTAATGAGGATAAAAGTAGGAGTTAATACGATGATAAAATAGGAATAAGGACAAAAATAAGAGTTATTACATAATAAGAATAGGAATATGGCCGAAAATAATAGTTATAACGATAATAATAATAGTAATAAGGATAAAAGTAAGAGTTAGTAGGATGATAAAATAGGAAAAAGGACAAACATAAGAGTTATTACGATAATAATAATAGTAATAAGGATAAAAGTAAGCGTTAATACGATGACAAAATAGGAATAAGGACAAAAATAAGAGTTATTACGATAATAATGATAGAAATAAGGACGAAAATAAGAGTTATTACATAATAAGAATAGGAATATGGCCGAAGATAATAGTTATAACGATATTAATAATAGTAATAAGGATAAAAGTAAGAGTTAATAGGATGATAAAACAGGAATAAGGACAAACATAAGAGTTATTACGATAATAATAATAGTTATAAGGATAAAAATAATAGTTATTACGATAATAATAATAGTAATGAGGATAAAGGTAGGAGTTAATACGATGATATAATAGGAATAAGGACAAAAATAAGAGTTATTACGATAATAATAATAGTAATGAGGATAAAAGTAGGAGTTAATACGATGATAAAATAGGAATAAGGACAAAAATAAGAGTTATTACATAATAAGAATAGGAATATGGCCGAAAATAATAGTTATAACGATAATAATAATAGTAATAAGGATAAAAGTAAGAGTTAATAGGATGATAAAATAGGAATGAGGACAAACATAAGAGTTATTACGATAATAATAATAGTAGTAATGAGGATAAAAATAGGAGTTATTACGATAATAATAATAGAAGTAAGGATAAAAATAAGAGATATTACATAAAAAGAATAGGAATATGGCCGAAAATAATAGTTATAACGATAATAATAATAGTAATAAGGATAAAAGTAAGAGTTAATAGGATGATAAAATAGGAATAAGGACAAACATAAGAGTTATTACGATAACAATAATAGTAATAAGGACAAAAATAGGAGTTATTACATAATAAGGATAGGAATATGGCTGAAAATAATAGTTATAACGATAATAATCATAGTAATAAGGATAAAAGTAAGAGTTAATAGGATGATAAAATAGGAATAAGGACAAACATAAGAGTTATTACGATAATAATAATAGTAATAAGGATAAAAGTAGGAGTTATTACGATAATAATAGTAGAAATAAGGATAAAAATAAGAGTTATTACATAAAAAGAATAGGAATATGGCCGAAAATAATAGTTATAACGATAATAATAATAGAAATAAGGATAAAAATAAGAGTTATTACGATAATAATAATAGTAATGAGGATAAAAGTAGGAGTTAATACGATGATAAAATAGGAATAAGGACAAAAATAAGAGTTATTACATAATAAGAATAGGAATATGGCCGAAAATAATAGTTATAACGATAATAATAATAGTAATAAGGATAAAAGTAAGAGTTAATAGGATGATAAAATAGGAATAAGGACAAACATAAGAGTTATTACGATAATAATAATAGTAATAAGGATAAAAGTAAGCGTTAATACGATGACGAAATAGGAATAAGGACAAAAATAAGAGTTATTACGATAATAATAATAGTAATAAGGATAAAAATAGGAGTTATTACATAATAAGGATAGGAATATGGCTGAAAATAATAGTTATAAGGATAATAATCATAGTAATAAGGATAAAAGTAAGAGTTAATAGGATGATAAAATAGGAATAAGGTCAAACATAAGAGTTATTACGATAATAATAATAGTAATAAGGACAAAAATAAGAGTTATTACGATAATAATAATAGAAATAAGGATAAAAATAAGAGTTATTACATAAAAAGAATAGGAATATGGCCGAAAATAATAGTTATAACGAAAATAATAATAGAAATTCAGGATAAAAATAAGAGTTATTACGATAATAATAATAGTAATGCGGATAAAAGTAGGAGTTAATACGATGATAAAATAGGAATAAGGACAAAAATAAGAGTTATTACATAATAAGAATAGGAATATGGCCGAAAATAATAGTTATAACGATAATAATAATAGTAATAAGGATAAAAGTAAGAGTTAATAGGATGATAAAATAGGAATAAGGACAAACATAAGAGTTATTACGATAATAATAATAGTAATAAGGATAAAAGTAAGCGTTAATACGATGACAAAAATAGGAATAAGGACAAAAATAAGAGTTATT